>PTEX01000052.1:2069263-2089942 GCA_003342815.1 Eudromia elegans | reverse complement strand
AACAGGTATTTACCTTGTTTTGGAGATAAAAGATTTTTGAATTGTAATAAACTAGTGTGTTTGGCTAGGCACCTACAGGTTATATGTATGCCAAGTTTACCAACTTGGCAATACTTGGCCAGTATGTCAAGTATTACAGTATGCCAAGTTGGAATTCAGGTGGATAGGGCTTTTTCAAGAAGCATTTCCAAATGTAAAACTTGTCTCCTGTAGTGAAGTGACAGCTTAACCTGGACCTAATAAAGTGCCTGAGGAACCATCATGTTTTAGCTCAAACTTAATATTGATGGCAATTCAGAACATGGATCTCTAGATAGTAAAACCTCAGCATTAAGTCATGCCTTAATTTCTCATGCTTATTGCACTGCTGAACAAAACTGCCAGTCGGTCAGTTTTGTTGTTCAGTATGCATTGGTGTAACAGTGGTGCAGTATACAAGCTTTCTGTTTCTCTGTGTCTCTCTCTCTTTCTCTCTGTCCCTTTAAGTAATGAGGAAATTACATATTTTGTGCTCTGGAGAGGATGGAAGCTAGATGTAGGATTTTCTAATTGTAGGCTTGCAGGTGCAAGGAAGGTGGTGGTTAACTTGAAGAAAGTCCGAGGCTACCAAGGKAGTTGTGGGGCTGGAGCACATGATCTGAGAGTCTGGGTGGGCTTGTACAGCCTGGAGATATTTCCTGCATTAAAGATGGAGAAACCTTCTCTATGGTGGTGTTGATGTTGGAAAGTCCTCCTATTGCTGTTAATTTCATATTTTCACTTGTATTGCATGTTTGCTGTTGGAGGTGCCTGATGGTATTCAAAACATAACTAACTAGTTAGGTGTGTTCTCTGTGCTGCAGAGGGATGTTTGGAAGGCAGAGTATATCACTGGTTGAGCTGTCAAAGGTGCTTTGTCTTGTATAGCAGGAAGGCTGTGTAATTCTTTRCAAGCCATGTCCAGTAGAAGATGAAGGCTCTTGGAGTAGTGGGAGGGGAGGATAAAACAAGGCTACAATTTCTTAGACTTCTTAATTGGTCCTGACAGCAAAATAAGTGGCTTGCATCATATAGTGCTCTGTAGGTGAAACAAGTGGCACAACATATTTAAAGCCACCTGACAACTATAAAAACCTTTATTTTTATTTACTAATGTTAGGGAACTTTAACCATTTGGGTTGAAATTTTACATGCCTGATCTGCTCCAGTTGTGAAAACATGTGATGGACCTTCCTTTTAAGTAATTTGTTTTTCTCACATTACACTGAGATTTGAGTTTTCTTAGACCTTTGCAGATTCCCCAGAAGTATAAACCTTGACCACATAACCTTCCTGGGCATGCTGGAGGGAGGTRATGGTACAGGCATGTAGTCTCTGCTGCTGCTGTTTTGTACTAGTTAGAGTTAAGGGCAGGTAACTAKTCAACTTCTGCAGAGTGTGACTATCTAAGGAAGCAAAAATACGATGCTCTTGCATGCGTCAAGGAGATGGCAACTACTGCTGTTTGCTTTATGATAAAGAACTGTTCCAGCACTGAGTGACTAATATTTTAGAGGCAAGTACTGTATAGTAACAAACAGTTATTATTAAAGCAGATCATTCTGCTTCTCTTCTCAGCATAGGTTGCTGGAGTCCTTCTGCCCTGCTTTATACCATGTACTTGATACATTTGAAGCAGAATTTAACTTTTTATTTAAAAAAACCCACCTTTTTAAATATACAATGTGGAATTTGAAATAGCCCTGTAATGACTCTCTCTTACCATGCAGCACATTTAGTAGTGGTACTGCTTGTGCAGAAGGAGCCTTTTGCTGGGCTGGTTTTGCTTGTAGCTGAACCAGGAGGGCCACTGGTTTTACACTTCCTATCTTAGAGGCAGACTTGGGAAAGGCATGTGGCCTGCAGAGGCTTACAGCCTGGTCTCTGGGTGCAACTTGGTTTTTGTGTATTGCCAGATTTACTTCAAAGAGTCTATAATGTTGTGATCCCAGTGTGCCCCTCCCTCCCTCCCTCCCTCCCTGCCCAGTGCTGTGAAACAGTGGATTTCTTTGAGTTGGCTAATCCGGGTAATGTGTTGTTGCTACTTTGCCATGTACAACATAACAGTTTCTAAAAGCACTCTTTTATTTTTCAAAGGCTGGTCTTTGGGATGCTCTATCCTGCTTACTACTCGTACAAAGCTGTGAAGACAAAAAATGTGAAAGAATATGTAAGTTCCTCCTCTTAATTGCTTAATTAAATGCTTCTGCTGTGATGCAACTGTGACATTTTCATTATGCAATGTAATAAATTAGGAAAACTTGATATCATTTTGTCAGTATCGGATGTAAAAACTATGGAAGTGCAGTGGTGATCTTGAACTGTTAGAAATGCCAAAGTATAGATTTCTCAGACATGACAAATACTTCCTTGAAATATGCCCCATAGGTTAGGTGATTCCTTGATCAATTATTACAGATAAAATAGAGCTTATTTAGAAATTAAAAATAGAAAGAGTAGCATGGTCTAATAAAGTGTAATAATTAATATGACTGTGTACTGTATAACAAGATGGCATGAGGGTGCATATTAGCTTTATTTTTTTACTCAGGTGTGGCCTGCAGTTCACAGAAGGGTCACCAGTCTGAATGTCACATGTCCTGTCAGTGATGACTTCAGCTGTTCTGTACACTTGTTTTGGCTTATTCAAGCCTAAAATATCTAAATCCTCCAAGTTGCTGAAGAGAAGAATGTCATCACATGACTGAGGTTCTTTTCAAATTCAAATGCTGAAAACCATTTAAGATAAATGGGCCTCAAGTTGTGACAAAGGAAGTAGTTTGTAAGTGTAATGCCAAGCTATGAAATAGGCAGCAGTACAGCTTGAGTTTTTGAGCACTTCTGTAGGTTCACTTCGAAGAAAGTTGGCTTTGAAAGTATAGACTGAATTTGAGCTACGTTCAGGGTGGGAAACTAGTCAATCTTTTGAAAAAATAATGTGAAATTAGGACCTGAATTAATGTTCAGTGTATAGTGTTTAATACTTGGAGTATAGTCCAAAAGAATTAACAAGCTGTTAATTGCAAATGAAGCACGTACTGTATCTGGTTGCATGTGACATCTTTTACTGCTTTTTTTTAAGAAATCAGAKCACTTGAATTTACAAATATATGTTGGTTTAGTGTGAAATATCTGCAGAAATACAGCAGTAGTTTGCACCAACCTATTTTGGAAATATACTATTATTGGTTACTTGTGTTCTAGAAAAATCCATGGGGCTACTTTGACAGTCGTTATTCTGAAAGATGCAATCTACTTAAACCCAAATTTGAACAGATATTCAAGAAGTCAGAAATAGAAAACAGGACGAAATAGTCATTTAACCAAATCAGAGCATCATCTGTTCCCAAAACAGAAATGTACAGTGAAAGTAGTATATAGTTTGTTGTATGTGTTTGTCTTTTTCCAAGACAGTTAGATGTGAGCTTTTTATTAAGAAGAATATCATGATTCTTGGAATAAGAATAGAATTAAAATTCAGCGGAAATGCTTTTCTGTTTCCTTGCCCCTGTGTTCGTGTCAAAATGTCAATTGTGCATGTAGATCTACTCTGCAAAGCGTAAATGAATAAGGCATGTTGTGAAAGCAAAGGCTGCTTGCCYTTACTCATGCTGAATGCTTGAGTATGCTATAGGGGCATGGAGGGGTGTGGAAGAGTGAAGTCTGTAGCACATAGTGGGAATTAGACTTCGTATGTGTGCCGACTGCCTGGCGGTGTCTGCAGGGAGTGGCTTCTCTTGCCACTGGAGCTCTCCGGAGATAGAATCSGGAGGCAGACTAGGTGAGGCTGTGACCCTGATGACCCAGCTGTTGCATTCGGCTGGTTGCAGCTTCCACGGTGGTTCTTACCCCTGGAAAATACCCTCTGCGATCTTTATATGATTTCACCTGAATTAAAGCTGTGTGATACAGACTGTGGTGTTGGTGAATGTCTTACTTTGACAGCTATGCACCGATGGACCATAAAGTCTATTGTGTATTTGATGAAACAGTGAAATCTCAGTTCTTACTGAAGACTCTGTTAATTTTCAGGTTCGCTGGATGATGTATTGGATTGTGTTTGCTCTCTATACAGTTACTGAAACAATAACTGACCTAACAGTCTCTTGGTAAGTCTGTTTTTATTAACTTTGGATGTAGCTATACTTGTTTCTGGTGTTTCATTCGTACTGATTTGATTTTTMTAAAGAAGTTTCACTTGTAGATGTTTCTCCACAGATCAAGTTCTTGATCTATGTAGAGTAGAACCCGTTTTCAAATTTTCTGTACTCTAATCCCCTGTAACTAGGGATTATAAAACTACTTCCTTTGCTGTAGAATCAGAATAGGAGAATGGAGTTCCTAAATGGATGAGTTTTGTGGGATTTTTTTCTGAGCGRGACCGTAAAGCAAAGCAGACTTGTTACCCATTTCTTTTTAGGTAACATCTTGAATTTTAAATTTGTAAATAGCTTGCATATTTTGTCTTATATACCTTCTGATAATTGAAGAACTTTGTGCTAGCATTTGGGCCTTTTTTGCAAAGACGTCATGTGAATTAGTGTGCATTTTCTTGCTGCAGTTACTAATACTGTGCAACTTAACCTGTCTGTAGGTTTCCACTGTATTATGAACTGAAGATTGCTTTTGTTATTTGGCTCCTTTCCCCATATACAAGAGGAGCAAGTTTAATCTACCGAAAACTTCTTCATCCTCTTCTCTCCTCTAAAGAAAGGGTAAGAACCCTTCTYGTACAATAATGCCTAGTGTGGAAACATCATATGCTGGGAAAGTTAACCTAGTCATAAAACAATGCACAGGAAGAAGAATGTTGATTCTTCTGGTATGCAAAGTGAAAGAGTTTGAGACATACRGGAGGACTAGCTGACAGCAGAAACCAGCCCAAGTAGCTTTAGCCAAAGGATGGCAAGGCCATGGACTTGCTTGGCTGGCTCTGTGTCCCGCCTGGATGTGTGGGACTAGTGATCAGTAGAGACRTGCAGGCTGCCCTAAAGATCCTGGCAGCAGAGTGGTGTCCCTACCCATTAACATGGGCCTCGTGAATCATGCTATTGACACAAGTACTACTGATACTTAACAGGGGATGTTATGTCATCTTGACCTGATAAAGGCTGAATTGCAAACTGCTTGCAGCTTTGTAAGCTGAAGGGATTCTTTTCTATAGTCTCTTAGCTTTTGGGAACTACTTTGAAGCCTTTATGTTCAGTTCCAGGTATTCAGTAGGAAGGAGGCAAATGTGATGACTGTATTGTCCTGAGTACTGAACTGTGTCAGCACTCTGATTTCTGTGAGCCGACTCTTATTTTTCAAGAAATTCTTCGGTTTCATCTTGAGTGTACTTGCTTTTTGCACATTTTTTGTCTGGAAAATTAAACTTATTCTCAAATCAAGGGCTCGTTATGTAGCTTCAGTGTTTTTGTCAGATGTAGGTGATTTATAGTCAACTTTATCTTCTTGTTTGACTGGACTTGTCTTTTAAGGGAATTGTATATGTGAATTAAATTCTTCAGGATACAAAAGTTATCCTAGAGAACAGATATTCCTTAACATATTTTCTTCAAGATATCTTGTCTCCTTTGTGTTTTCTGTCATTGAGGAATAATGTGATTTTCATACTCAAAGCCCTCTGAAACTGAATTTGTTCTTGTCCTTTTAGGAGATCGATGAATACATTGTGCAAGCCAAAGAAAAAGGCTATGAGACCATGGTGAATTTTGGAAGACAAGGATTGAATTTAGCAGCCTCGGCTGCAGTGACAGCAGCTGTAAAGGTAGCTCTTTCATTGCATTTACTCCTTCTGTCTTTGTTGTACTTACTGAGCAGGGTAATGGAATTGAGGATTTGCTGTTCCTGATGAAACTGCTTAATTCTGCAAGTGTATTGAAACCATGGAACACAAAGACTGTGGCACTGTAGTCCTCATGTGTATTAATCTGTTTTGTACCTATTTGGTGGGGATCGGCTTACTCTAAATCAAGATACCATGCGGTTTTCTATGCAGGCCGTTAGTAAAGATGACTGCTGTTTTTCTTCTGTCTTTGTGATTTCCTGTCAGTAAACAAAGTATTTATAGGATTTCTGGCTTGCCGTTTTCTTCCTGTCGACTTAAGGTAACTGCATATCTGAGGTAAGGCATGGAAGATGACTACCACAGATAAAAAGTTGCATTGACACAATTAACTTGCCTGCAACTTGGTATAAATAGTAAATTAGTGTGCTGAGCCTGAGCTTGCCTCTTGCTTTGCCTTGTGTCTTCCATTAAAGCTCAAAGYGAAATAATCTGATTGTCCCTGATTTCAATTCCTAAAGAATTAATGGTCTTTGAATTTCAGGTGGTTCTAGATCAATTAAAAAATTGTAGGAAAGCTTTTTAGCAACTAGTGACCCACCAAAAAGAGTCRAACTGGGCCAGCATGAATTACTCATTTGTAATGCGTGTTCTACAGAATACTCAAAAAAAAAGTGGGGCATTTATGATCTGTTTGATAGTTGTAAACGTGTTGGGCTGACTTCCTCCTAGAAACAAATGTAAGTGTGTTCATAGTGACAGCACTGAACACTTGAAAGCTCTTAATTGGTGCAGTGAAGCAATGTAGAGATCTTGGGCTGTCACAGTTAAGTAAGAACAATTAGTACTTAACTTGAGAAATTCCTATACTTGTTACATGAGTTTGTTGCCTTGTAAATCAAGGACTTTTAAGAACTAYATCTTAAAACACTATTTTAAAATGAAGATTTGGAAGGGATCATACCTATTCTTTGCGTGCTTTCTCTGTTTAAAAACTTGTGAGTAGTAGTTTGAAAATAACAATTCTGTTTAAAATATGGCTGTAATGAGCTTGAAATACTGAAAGTGTGCTTCAGTTTGATCACTAGTTTATTAATCAAGCTCTCAATGGAGCATACYTCCAGAGGAATAATAGTGTCCAGCATGAAAATTGGTCATTTAAAAAAAAAATATAGTGACATACCAGTTTTGCACCTGTGGTGATGCTTATGCTCTGTGGTTCCCTCCCCCATCCCCTCATGTCTGGCTGGCTAAGGGAGGTGTTTCTCTGTTAATCCTTATAGTGTCACATAAATATTGTAAAATAACATGCATATCTCCTCCCACCTTCTTCTGAAGTAACAAATAACTTCTGACCAAATGTCTGTGTTTGGATTTCATTGCTGTTCAGCTGTGACTGGCAAAATGCCTGCTCTGTTTGTTAAAACTTGTTAAACATGCTCATGAATATTTGTACAGAATTAGTGTGGAGGAGACACTTAGGCAAAAAAGCCACCACAATACCAAATACCTAATATAGACATGATTTTTAAAGAGGAGACTCAAAAAAAAAAAAAACACCCAACTTAAACCTCTTCAGTTTCTTCATTCCAAGAAGCTGAGTGTGGCTGCTCTGTGCACGCAAATGGAGCTGATGCATGTGGTGTTGATTTTGTTCCCTATTTTTCCAAGAGCTGACTGCTGCCTCCAGCAGGTGAAAAGATTATCCCTTCAGCAGGAGGTGGTGCAGTGTGCTATAGGGTTTCAGGAATGGAATCCTACTGGGGGAAACATCTCTGATGGGAGAGAGGCACAGTTGACATTTCCATCTTTCTTTGCTGGGGGGATGGAGCAAGCATGCTTCTGCTCACATGCTGCATCTCACATTAGGAGCTTGGTATGAGAGGCGACTGCAAGAGGAGATCCAAAGGAAGCTTCTGTTCACTGAAGTGTCCAAGCAAAGGATATTGGGATCTCTGTCTGCACGTAGAGTAGTGTAGTTACTTGTAAACTTTCTGGAATATTTACAAGATGGAAATAGTGTGGGAGAGCCTTTCTCCAAGGGCTGTGAAAGGCATGCAGGGTGGGTGGTGAAAGGCTGGCGGGCTGAGGAGGGTGGCTGGTGCAGACACCCACTCCCAGGACTGTCTGCTGAAACCTGTCAGGACTTAAATCTGCTCTGTTTTAGTGCAGCTGAAATGTGACTGGCAACAGCCATGGCTTCTGCTTTCTGTTCCTATACTGACATTTGGGGGCTGATTTTGGCCACTGTTCACATTAAGAGCATCTTCAAACAACACCTTTTGATTATAAAATTGCTCTTTCCTTTTTAAACTGCTTTCAGTATGTTTACTTGGTTTGCCTGCACTGACTGTATAGGTTTGCAAGGCACCACTTGAAATTCTTTGAAATTCTTTCAAAATATGTGAGTAGAATAGATGAGAAATCTTAATTAACAAAACYAATCTTTCTAAAAACCTTTCTTTATGGTATTAAAAAAAGAAAAACTAAGGGTTCTTGTTGCTGGTRTGAAACTTCTTGAAGCTCTTTGAGCTCTCCTGTGTGTGGACTTGTGTTAGACAAAGGTAGAGCTTATTCACACAAAGCCAAGTTCCGCTCGTGTTTGAAACGCTTGGCTCCCAGGTCTTGGGAGATGTGAGCCACCTATATGTTCTCATTTTTGTTGGCAATACTGGCTGCCAGAGAAAACCAGTTTCAACTTGTGGGAAAACAAGCTAATTAAGCTGTGAAATAAGAAGCTATCCCTTTATACAAGGTCATAACTACTACTATTTTAAAATATTGTTGAAAAGCTGCTTTTTTGAGGGTGAATGTTTCTGTGCTGTGTGCTCCTTATGAGTCTGCTGCTTTCCTGGTTAATACTGCTGGTGCTGTGTCTCTTGCAGCCCGGTGCAGGTCCTGCAGCTGTGGCCTGCAGCGTGTCGGTGCTAGCAGCTCCYTGCAGCCCTGTGGCTTTCCTCGCTCCCTGATGGGACCCCGGCTTGTGCGRAGCTCCCTCGTGGGACACCCAGCTCCTCTGTGGATGTGCAGGGGATCAGCYGGGGATCTGGGGAGAGCAGCTGGGAATGCAGGCGCTGCACGTGATGCCTMTGTGCCCAAGGAGGCTGGAGGGGGGGACCTGTAATATTTCTCAGACAGGCTTTCGTTCTGAGCTGCAAGTACTCCAGACCTTCAGAAACGCCTAGTTTCAACAGACAGTAATTCTTTTCCTTCTGGGCTTTGGTGATGGAATAACCTTCCCCAGGCTTGCCCAGAATGTGTTCTAGGAGATTGGTGGTTTGTAAACTTGAAATTTGTCTCCTGCTTGGAATCCTGCTGCACACGGTGCATAGTCTGTCCTCATTTGGCTAGACTGCATCTTCCTAGGGCTGGAGTGCAGATCAAGGGACTGCATCCAGGCAGGAGGAGACTGGGGACCATTTGCATGGGATGGTAGTGTGCAGTACAGCAGTGGATGTACAGCCCTCATATCTATACTGTTGGGCATATGTGCTGCATCTTATTAGTATATTTAAAAAGAAGTTAACCCTTGTTGTATATATAACTTGAGTGAAACTTTCCCTCTTGGCAAGTGCTCCCGGAACGAAGGTGCCATCTGTTTCATCCTCCCTGAATGAGGCAGTGTTCCTCGGCAGCTCTCGCCTCTGGAGCCGAGCAGCTTGGCTCCGGGCACAGTGGCGTTCTATGGCCTGGTGTTTGACTTTCTCCTTGAAGTGAAATTTGCTAGGCAAAAGCTGTGTTGAAAAAGCAAGGCTGAACATTCCCAGCCTGGCTGCAATCCCTTGCATCCCCAGTGAGAATAGTGAATACGGGCTTGTCACTTGAATTCTTCTTAGCACACTAATTAWAATTTTAATTGTGTTTTGTTATACAGTTTCCATCTGATTATATCTAGTACATCACTTAATAAACAAACTTGTTATGCAACCATTAAGCAATTGTGTCTTTTTTTTCCTGTACCTTGTTTAGGGCCAAATCTGTTTCTGTCACTAAGTTGTAGTAGATTCCCTCCAGTTCCAAAGCAATTGAAGTCCATATAGATTTTCAGATCAGATTATAGATTTCAGATTAAGATATATCTGAATTCATATAGATTTTGTTGAGAACTGGATGAGTCTGTTTTGGGTATTGATCAATCTCCAGGGGCTGAGAACTGGGCTGACATCTTTTCCAGCAGCATGTGCAGACCCAACAGCTTTGCAGCAAACGTTGTATGCTGGTGGTTGCTGTCAAAAGAAGCAGTTCTGGCTTTTCATGTTTTCATGTGTCCTCGCAGCTGGGTGTTAGTTMTCAAGCATAGTTGATTCCTGATTCAGTTCAAAATGCAAATGGTTTTTTTAGGCAAGAACAGGAGTAGCAGGATGCCTATTGTAGTGACAGACCAGCCTTAAGTTCACTTAGAGTTTGGGAAGTGGCAGTCAGGTAAAGCAGTGAGTTGTTGAATAAGGCGTTTCAGGAAAGCAAACGAACTGCAGGACCTGGAGCGAGTTTCGTGCACAGCYCGTGCAGTGGCAACGAAGCATAGTGACTCTAAGCCAGAACCTGCAGTTGTGCTGAGGACTGTCRGTCTTCCTGTGTGGGTATGTAGGAAGAACTAGGAAAATGAAGACCTCTGCTTCCCTCATGAGGAAAGCATTCTTCATAATTGTTTAGCTGCAATGTGTAACTGAGGTAAGAATTAAATCACATTTTTCTGGTCTGTACAGAACATGCTTAATTTTKTGTTGGGCTAAAGACTGGTCATTAGGAAATGAGTATTTAGTTTCAGCCACTCCCCGTGCACCCATTGTGCAAACCTGAGGAGTATCACTGCACTCGCTGTACTCTGTGATTATTTTTAGCAGGAATGACCTTAATGTGCTGGCCTGCCATCTGCAAACAGTTGTTGGCTCAAAAACAGTAACAAATGGCTAGGGCCAGTGGTGCAGGAGCTGCCTTAGGCTGATGCTGTCGCCAAGAAAGGTGTTTGGAATCCTACGCCAACAGACTCCTGCTACTGTTAGCTAGTGTTCAAATGAGGAATTTTACACAAGTGCTTAATTTTGAAGTATGAAATAGAACAAAAATCTGARGAATCACGAGGCCTTGTTCAAGGTGGAAGTCATGCAYGGTTTATCCTTCCTCTGAAGTTGTGATTTTTGCTGTCTTTGCCTGAGAGGGAAAAATTAAATGTTACTTTAATGTGATATTGTGCAATGTACTTGTTMTTTATATTGCTTCATACAATAGTACAAAGCTAATCTGCAACWCTATTAAGAGTAGATAAAAGATGAAATAAATGTTTGACAAAACCCTTTTCTAAAGGGAGGTTCTTTTTTAGCTTTGATGCAGAAGGGATGTAGATGAAGATAAGGGATATTAATTTACAAATAGAATTCATTATACCTGTACGTGGTACTAGATTTTGAGTTTGTATTCGATCATAAAGATCTCTTGGAGAACCTGCTTGCTTGTGGTTGAGTCTGTTAATCTTTGGTCTATGATTTCAAGTTTTCTGTTACCTAGAGATTTTACAGTGCTACCAGTTTTTTAGTTATTAGGTTTAGTGTTGTATTTTTAGTGCTAGTCTCCGTTTTTATACCTATTCAAATTTATGGAAAGCAAAATGTAACTTGCAGATATCTTTATTTTTTCTTCAAGCACATTTTTTGAAGGGAAGTGTCAAAACCATGGTCATAGTACTTAGCACTGCTTCAGAAATACTATGTTCAAAATGTATCAAACACTTATTTTTGTAGTTTTAAATGTTCCTTGCTACCACCACTCAGTCGTGAGAAGATTAAAGGAGTGAAGTGAGGAATTTAACTCTGAACTTGTTTTTGTTCTTTTCCCCGAAGAGTAATGTGTAGTGAAGCTCAAGTAAAGGCAAATGTAAACTTCCTGCATGCCTGTATTCAGTAGATGTTGTAATAATAARAATAAATGGACATAACCTTCTTAAACCAGCTTGAATAGAAAAGTCCAAAACATCTGTTTTGGAAAACATTCTTCTATTTCAGAGTCAAGGTGCAATAACTGAGAAGCTGAGAAGTTTCAGTATGCATGACCTGACTACTATACAAGGAGATGAACCAGTGGGCCAGAGACCCTATCAAACACTGCTAGAAACAAAAAGGAAAACCAGAGCCTCTACAAGTGAATCGGCAGGTAAATGGCAGTACAAAAACAAAGAATTTGAGTTTTAGCTATTAAAAAAAAGAAAAGCATGAAAGGCACATGGGGAAGAACAGGAATATATTTTCTGCCTAGAAGTAGTAAAAGTTCTAAAGGATTCCTGCATGTTTGAATACTGGTAATGTGAGCAGGACATACTGCATTGCTTGGGAAATACCTCCAAAATTACTTTCTTCTCGCAGCTACTAAGAGTGTGGTCAAACCCTGCTCATTACTCTTATCTTTGACAATTAGCAACAGGAATTACTAGCTGAAGTAAAACTTAATGATGGGAAGATGATAGGGAGAGTGAAAGCATTTAGTTGTCATAAAAAAATTGCATGTCAATGCTCAAAAGACCATGCAGCAACCTATATTTTTCTGTAGAAAATTTACTTTATTAATGCACTGTACTGAGTCTCTGCTTAATAGAGACTTCGGTGGCTATCTGTCAATTGTCCTATTCTCAACTGAGAGGCTAGAATGTCAAGACATGGAAATTTTTTTTTTTTTTTTTTAAAAAAAAAACCCTACTTTTCCTCCCTCCCTTTCCTCCTCTTTTGGAAGTCTAAAAGATGTCTAAGTGTTAGAGCCCATAGGTTCTGGAATGATTTTCTAAATGAGGGTCTGACTGCAAAAACAGACACCTCTTGGGGAGGGCCTCCTGATACCTTGGTGATAAGAGACTGGGCCTTTATGACCCTCAGAATCTCTCCAGTACCTGTTCTTAAGCAGTTTGCACCCTCTAGTGAGAGTCTCTGGTAATAATCTTGGTCCTGATTTGCAGGAATTAAACTGCCCTGAAAAATACTTCAACATAGTATCTATCTGAAATGAACTTTGATTATTAAATATATGTAGAGAAGTATATGAATATGGAGAAAGATATTCAAAGATCTAAAAACTAATCCTAGGTCCTAAACTAGGAGTTTGAAATGAACTCTGGCAGTAAGTGGGAGAGATTAAGTAGAAAGGTTAGAAATTGTTTCTTAGGTGTGGGAAAGGAAGAGTGGAGAACAAGAAGGTTGAGGGAAGAAACATAACCGCTTGATGTTAATTGTGCTTGTTGGAATGGAAAGTATATCAGGAGGAACCCTGTTGCTTTAAGGTTTCCTAGCTTTCATCTTGTTTTTCAATGTAATGTCTCTTCTGAGATTTGAGACATGCTCCTGAAGAATTCCCCCTAAAAAAATGGATGCATGATACTCCCTAAGTGAGAAATCATGTGAAACTTGGAACTATTTCATTGTTTTGAAGGCTCATGTAAACTTGCTGTGGATTCAGTATTTTGCATTAATCCTAAGCTACAGTAACTTAAACTCTTCCAAACAAGGAGGAAACTGCATTTTGTTTCCTTCCAGACAGCTGACAGACTGATACATTCTTTAGATAAAGCCTCTGTGTTAAAAGATAAGCTCATGACTTTAACTAGAAATCTAAATTTAGTTATTTTCTATTAAATACTTTTATATAACTACTTTTTAAAGGTTACAAAATGTCTTTGGAAAAAAATTCTGGAGATGATAAAACAGATGAWGATGTGGAGGGGACGCATTCAGAAGATGAGATGTTTCCTCAGAGAGGCCTTCGAAGGTCTCAAAGCATGAAATCTGTGAAAACGATTAAAGGCCGTAAAGAGGCAAGTATAAATTACGTAAGCATCGAGTTAGTTTAATAATGTACCTTGATGCTTTTAAAGCAGAAATTTGAAGTATTGTTTCTACTCTTTTGAGAGATTATCAACAATAAGTGGGTTGTAGAGTGTCAAATGGAAAAGAGAGTGCATGATGATGTCTAGACTTAAAGCTCTGTTCACTTTGGGATGCGTAAGTGCAGTACCTGTGAAAGGGGGGAAAAAAGCAATGTGGAGGGAAGGGAGGGTAAGAAATAGGTCTGTGCTTGCGCTGTTAACACTGGTACCGCCAAGCCACAAGGAAGTTTCTATGTGAGATTGTCCTTTGTGTATATGTATGTCTCAAAGATTATTCAGAATAAATGTGTAACGAATCTCCCAAGAGACCTCTTAATCTTCTGAGAAAACAGATGAACCTTTTATTTCTTGTCCAGATTTACTGAAGATGTATTTCTAGATTATCTTMTTCAATAAGTGCAGTGCCTAAAGCATATTAAAAGTCAATTTACTGAATGGCAGTAGTGGTAAGCTGTGTGTGCTCGTCTTAACTTTTTGTTTTGTTTCCTCATCAGATACGCTATGGATCACTGAAATACAGAGTAAAGAAGAGGCCTACAGTGTATTTTTGAGTGTACTGCACGATGTGTGCAAGACTAACTGCTGTATTATTACAACTTGACTTCAGTGCATCAAGTGTTAAATATCTGTGTGTGTAATTCATATAATGAATATGAACAGGGAAGACTTGATTTTTAGGAGCCTGTTGGATAAAATATTCCTCTGCTTTTATGTAATTACATATTATTTGGGCAATAATGGACAGGTTATGAGTTTTAGCGCTCATTAGATGAGAATTAAATGAGTGACAAAATATAGCTTASCTTTTTCCAGAGATGCTAACAGACCCAAGTAAGTAAAGTCCATTTGAATTAGCAGAGGCTTTTGTAAGTATTTGCATCAAATCCAGTGTCTCCTAGTTTACATGGAAAGGTAAGAATATCTTAAATATTTTTCTGTGCTACAATTCTTTGAAAAGGATTATAACTTAATGTAACTTAAACATGCACTGTTTAAAGGACAGTGGATTAAGGTAGGGAAGGAAAGGTTATGCCAGATCTAGTCTTTCCTTTAGGAGCTTCTCTCATCATATATCCAGATTTGAGAAACATAAGATCAGTAGGTGCAAGCTGGGGGTGGGTGGGTACATGTAGCACTTTATGCAAAGCGATGCAGTTTTGCACACTAATTTACGTTTCATTTTAGTGGCTTTTAGGTAGGTTAGACTCACGTTTTGAATGACAGCAAATTCATTTCATAGCCCTTTTAAAATTTATCTCAATTTACTAAGATGCTGTAGATAACTGCTACTAACACATAACATTATCAGGTGCCTTTCTGTGTGTTACAGGGCTGCAGGGTTTTCCTGTGGCGTTTCCCTTCTTGCTCTCTCTTCAGCTAGAGGGAGGTAACAGGACTGACAAAGGCAGTTTTTGGTTAAAGTCATGGTAAGTGACACTTGTAGCAGTTCCAGTGATGGCTGCTGATAACCCTGAGGTCTGCCAGCTCTGGAATAGCCATGCTAAAATGAAGGCAYATATGATAGACTGTTCAGGCCATGGATTATTTTTGCTCTATATTTCCTTAAGAATAAATGAATATATATGTGTGTATATATTCAAGAGCATCTATTTCATATCCTACATTGGTTCTMAAGTAGGCTGCATAGTATTTTTTGCTGCTGTATTATTAAAATATCTACATATAGCTTTTGCTAACTGTCTTTAAGTCATCTATGCTACAACCTAGGGTACCGTGTCATAAATATTTGCATAGTAAGATTAATTAAGGGACCATTTGAGGTTTCTTTTGGTTCTGTTTTCTATGTTTCTCAGAGGTGGACTTATTTAGTTTTTTTATGTGACTAGTTTTCCTCTATATGGGAGGGAAGAATCCACTCTTTGTAGGTATATTACTTGACATTGGCATACACGGTGTTACTTTTATTTAAAGGAAAATGGCATGTGATTGCCTTTTACCCTTGAATCATGGACACCAGTCCCTAGACCCTTCTCGAGGTATGGCAGTCATCCCCAAGCCTGCTGCAGCGCTTTTAACGCRTGCTTAAGGCTTGGATCTGCCACAACTTTTTCTTCATATTTTTTTAGAGCTATAGCAAGTTCACTGCTGACTTTTAATGGCCTGTTACTGTGGACTGGCATCTGAACTGATCTTCTGCAACCTCCTCTGGAAAAGGGTTTGAATAGCATGGATGAAAATGCAGCTGGTCTGTACTGGAGTCATGCCACTGACCTGTTATAGTAGACATTTGTAGGTCAAGTGCAGTTGTCTGGGACAAATCTGACAATACTGATACAGTGCTTCTAGTGTGCCAAGGGACTTAAATGCTTTAGTAAGAAGTTGCAACATTCCATTTGTCAAYTGCAAAGCCAAAGCTTGTATTATTTTTCTACAAAACAGAGTAGCATACGAGAAGGCAGGAAGCCTGCTTGTTCCCAAAGGAGCATAGTGTGGAAGTGCTATTCTCTAACCAAAACTGGTTTGTGACCTAACTTTGTAAGGCACTGTTCATACCCCTTTGTACAGGGGAATTGGCACTTGCTGCTATCAGATTATTTTGCTAGCCTTACTGTCTAGTATTTGAAGATGCTGGGCAGGACCTGATGGGATCTTGTAACCCAGTGGAGTTGCACAGCACTGCAAATCCCATTTCTCTGCCCTCTGCTTTYCATGCTGAGTTTTAGCCCTCCCTTGGTAGTACAGTCAGCTTGTGACAGAAGTCTTTGTGTGCTTTGGAGGAGATGTTGATAAGGAAGGTGGCCCCTKTGGGCTGTGATCCATCTCTTGTGCTCCAGGAATGCTTGTGCTTCTCATCTGTTTCCCTGAATGTAGGAAAGSTGTAGATAGGTAAGGCTGTCTGTGTGCCTTCACATTAGGAAGTCAGGAAAAGACTTCTCCTTGAAAACTAGAAAAATAYGGGTTTTGAATGGAATCTTTAAATCCTCATTCTCTAGTTAAGCGTTCTTCTCAAGCACTTCCGGGGTGTGTCATACTAACTCGGTGTTAGTCTGGCTTTTTTGTAAGCATAGCAATAAAACTGTGCTCTTCTAATAGGTCAGAACCCTATATGAAGGGGCAGGGTAGGTCTTTCAGAATTGCAGATACCTCTTGCAGGTTTGTGTAGATGCTCTTCCAGGGGGTGTACTCCTTGCACAATTCAAGGGGTAAAGGTCATTTGAACAGAAATTTAGACTCTAGCACAACTATAGTCAACAGCTGTTGAGCTTGTTTCATATGGGAGGTTATTGCCTCATAASCATGACTTGCTAATTAAGTAGTGACAAATACAAATTCTTTTTTTGCACACTTTAAAAATCATGGTTAGTTCCACGCTGAAGGTTTTTGAAAACACTGCAAGGCATTTAACTACACCTCTTAACTGAGTAGTAGCAGGCCAGTTTAATGAGCCAGCTTTGTCAGCAGTAGTATTCCATTGTGAGTACCAAACGTAGTCAGTCAAAACACTAATCTAAAAATATTTTGTCATTTACATAGCTTATGTAACCCATCCTTTTTTATTATAATGTATATAACTTTATCCAGGTATGTTTCTGTGCTTTCTCTGCTCTAATGCCATATTGTACTTGTGGAGTATTCTTGGTTTGATTTTTATTACATAGGAAATGTTTTTGGAAATGACTTGCTGTAAATTCACTGTGCTAATGAACAGGCTGTAATGTGTTTCTCCTTTCCTCTTGCCCAAGAGTTCAGCTTCTGGGAAAATACTTTTTTTTTCTTGAGACACATGCATGGAGCTAAGAATGCTGGCACTATTCATGTTAGCTACTGCTTCTGTATCAATGTATTTATGTTCTCTCAGCGACTATCATCTTGATTGAGTGATACAACTTTGTTTTCCCAACTTTTTTTTCCTGCTTAATGTCCTACTCTAAAGCTTTTCCATGACAACTTAATTCTTTTTGTTGTTGAATTTGCCATGTAACTGGTTCATTCTTGGTTTTAGATGTTCTTCTTATTCACTGTCAAGAGATGCCTGACAGGGCACAATGGCATGTTTGAATTAATCCAAATGTTATATATTTCTATTGGCTTGTTGGATTTAGTTGACTTAAAAAAGCAATCTTTTAAACTTTGTGCAGGGAATATTCCAACTTCTTTGCCTTAACAGCTGCAAAAGTGATCAATGCATCTCTTACCAGAAAAYGTCTTGATGTTAAACAACAAAATTTCGCTTAACTTGTTAAGTAAAGTTAATTTTTTTGATGGGGTGCAGAATTTCAAGTATATAGATTTTCATGTCAAATTATGTACTCTTATGAGGGAAGCTGTTCCAGAAAACTAACTGCCACCAATGAAACTGGTAATACAGTTTGGGAATAGAAACTTCCACAGAGATTAAAGGTACTTAGAAATGTGTATTTAAAATCATATGACAGCTGCAAGCCTTTCTAAAATCTGTCGGAACTGATCCTTGATTTCTTAGCAAGGGCTTGCTGCACCCTTGAACGTTCACACTTGAGACAAAGATTAAATTGATAGTGTCATTAGCAAATAATGGCTAKACAAATTACAAAGTAATTGCCAATATTAGCAAACTAGTGCTTTTTGCTACCTGAAAGTATCTGACTAGTATGACAGATTTTTTCTGTGATTATCATGAATTCTAAGATTAGAAGAAACTAATTTGGGTAAAGAGAATGGCAATGTAAGTACTAGGTACATTTAACATTTATAATTCATGGCTAAATACAAGTTTTATTTTTGGTGTTGCTTTTATGTATGGGAAGCTGGTGTTTGTAAGTATTTTTCTACCRAGATGTTTGTAAAGGTAATGCTTTAACATTTTTCAAGGACTCCTTGTTTTTAAATGCCACAGACCAGAGACTGTACTGAGAATCAAGTTAGCTTTAAGAAATGTAAGCTTTAATTTTTATATTGGAATAATAACTTGCTGTCAACTTGTTTACATATTTGTAGGAGGGGAAGCTTTGTTATGCATTGACTTATCTTGATTCTGTCTCTAATAAATGCTGCTTTGAGCAGGATGCGGTGGATATTTTATTTCCTGAATTATGACTTAAAAACGAATTACTCCCTGTAATTTGTATTTTATTATGACTCCTGTAGTTAAACAGTCTTAACTGAATTTTGAAGCGATGTCTAATACTGTTTGAAGAATGACTAAGCTGTCATTGAGGTTTTGGTACGGAGCCTGATGTTGATTTACACTTGAGTGAAACCTACCCTGACTTAAATGCAGTGGTTTTAGCTGTTTGTTGAGATGTTTTGTTGAGGGTGAGATTAAAATGGGATGCTTGAGCCTTCGAAAGAACAAAGGCTTTTCAGGATTCCTTGGAGTTCTTAGAAAAACAACTGTGTGTCTGTGAAACTCCATATGCTTGAATGAGTAAACACAGGTCTCCCTCAAATCTCCTATGAAGTATGCTGTTATCATTGAGGGAGAAAMAAATGAAAAAAGCTAACCTAGTTTTCCAGACCTTATTTGCTAGGCTTCATTGACTATTTATAGCTGCCTGTATCCTATGCACTGTGACAATATTTCCCTAGAAATGCAGACTGTTAAAATGACACTATTTCGTATCAGTTTACACAAKACAAAAACACCACCTACTGAGGGAGTTGTGGCTGTCAGAAGATGTTGCCTTCCCCTCCATCCTGCTCATGTTTGGCATGCAGCAGGAGCACTCCTGGGTTTGGGCTGAGAGCTGCTTTTGTGCTGCAGCTTGTGCTGAGCCGTGAGGCGCGGGGCGTGATTATGTGGCAAGTCTAACACAGTGCTCGACAGCCTAGTCCAAAAATGCTCAGGGCGAAGCCTTGGAGAGGTGAGTGGGGGGACAGCGAGGTTTTGTTTCTAAACTTTAGTTTAGCTTTTCCTTTAAGTTGGAAGAAGATCACTGAGAGGGACCCTCATAGGACCTGTAACATGAGTAGGTTTTCAAATTGTTTTTTATACTTTCTGTAGATGTGTTCAGGAGCAAAATGGAACCCTGCYGTGCTAGAAAGTCTGCCTGCCCTGAAAGCTTGATGAGACTGCTGTATTTGAACTAGAGTAGGAATGAGGATAACTGCTGTAAAGAGACTGAGGACTTCCCATGAAACCTAGATTGTCACTGCTGTCTGCGAATCACACAGGGATTCAGTATATGAGGAAGCTGGGAGATCCCAGGTAAGCAGCACTTGGACCCTTGCGATTTCCTCCCCCTGGGCAACAGTACCAACTGAGTCACGTGCTGCTGCTGTGCCAGCTGCAGCATCCTAGGTGATGTCCTGCAAGGGAACTTGCAGGAACGCCAGGGGGAAGTCAGCTCYAGGCAGAGCTGGTTGCACTGGGTAACTAAGGAGACTTTCCAACCCTAAACAGAAAGGGACAAAGCTCTTAAAGCCACTGCACTGTTAAAGTGCATTTTTACACACTTAGCCTTAGATACCTGTTTTACTAGCACTCTTGAGTGTATTGGAGGGATTTGGCACACCCAAGGCAGCTATCTATATTGCTTTTGTGTCAGACCCATTTATGTTGGGTTTACTTGGTAAGAACCAGTGTTGCTCTCCTTCATGCCAGAATTGCTGGCTTAGAGCTCCCTTGTGTCCCTTGGATGCAGACATGCTAGGTGTCATAGCTTACAAGGTGGATGAAAAGACACAAGGTGAATGGAACTTGTTTGGTAGCTGGCTTCAATCCTTGTTGCTGAAGGAGCAGCCCAKGGGGCTGGTTCTGCGGGTGCTGCAGCCTGCAGAGAGGGACGCAGGGCACAGTGCCCCTGTGCTAGCAGCCTGCAGACTGGATCGGGGCGGGGGGAAGCTCCTGCCCCTCWCAGACCTGAGCTCCTGCGTGGAAGCTGCTCCCGCTCTGCTGTTGGGCTCGGCGGGGAGCTCTGTCCTCAGTCACCTCTCCGGGAGCCGCCCGCCCTGGCGGGAGCGCGGGGCTCCGCTCGCTTCCCCGCGCCGCTGCCTTGGGAGCCGTTTTATTAAGGAGCGGCCGGGCTGGCCCGCTGCGCCCGCGGCAGCCCCGGCGCGGCGGGAAGCG
>PTEX01000052.1:2051949-2068986 GCA_003342815.1 Eudromia elegans | reverse complement strand
GGCCACGTGGCCGCGCGGGTSGGGTGACCGTGCGGCTGCAGGGGACGCCCCGGCCCCGCCGCCCGGCAGGGCTGAGAGCAGCCCCGGAGGGAGGAGGGAGCGCCCGGGTCGCCTCTGCCGAGCAGGGGAGGGTGCTCCCTGCCCTCCGCACCGTTTGGGGCCCTCGCCGCTTCTGTGCGGGTCTGCGCGGAGCGTTGGAGCCGCCCCCGTGACAGCCCSCGGGGATGCTGGGGTGGCTCCTCTGCCATCCCCCGTCCTGCTGCYCTGGCCTTGGCTGCACTTGGCCACGAGCCCTGCCACCCTTGCCGGGCTTCAGGGCCTCGTTCACGTGTGCGGGGGCTGGGGCAGTTCTGTGCTGTCCCCTCTAAGGTGTTTTCYGGGTGGTTTTCTGGTCTAGCTCATGCATAACTTCCATAGTTGCAGTGCTTCTCTTTTCCTGGCTTTTGAACACCTCTTCCACTCTTTRAAGGCTGCTTTTGAGGCTGCTGCAGAGCGGGAGGAAGGGGCACGAGCCCTGCCGGCCGCTTTGCTGGCCTCGCAGGGGGGCAAGAAGCGACGCGCGGGGCACACTCTAGCTGCTGCTCGTGCCCCCGTGGGCAGACCCAYGTCYGTGTGGACTCCCCTCTGCACTGCCYRTAAGCGTCTTCCTCCTGTTAGYGCAGTTACGTCTTTCCAATTGACACAACTTTGTAATGGGGAAGGGGTTTGTGCTTGTTAAAAAGCTCCTGCAAGAATGTCYAAGGTGAGAATAATATAAGACACTGAATCCAGCTAACTTTGGTAATGTAAATCAACAAGGAAGAGCTGAAAATCCCTGAGCCTTGTATATGCTGGAAGCATGATTAAAAGGAAACAGTAAAAGTCCTCATAATATTTTTTGGGGTGGGTGGGGTTTTTTTGTGTGTTTTTTTTTTTTTTTTTTCCTGTTGTTTCTTTTCTGCTTTGCTTTCCAGCTTTCCTAAAGATCGGATCAAGGATCTCAGTCTCTGCAGTGCAGAGAACTAGCAGAGATTACTTTAAAACAGGAGCAACAGAAGTTTTGGACGTCTAGCAGTCCTTTGACTTGCCGGAGCAACTTAGTTTTGATTGTAGTAATTAAAATGTACAACTCTGACAATGTTTGTAGAAGCTCCTCCATGGATTTAAATACATTCAGTTTTTCATATTCAGTCTATATGATGCTGAGCAAAGGGAAATTGTTGTTATTAGCTTAATGAAATGCTTACAGCATGCCATTAAATGAGAGCAAGCCAAGTCCCCKTGGGAATGGTTTACAGTAAATGACACGTGTCTTATTTTAAGGTATATGTGGCTTGTCAGTCGATGCTTATTGTGTTTGTGGGAGCTGCACCTGAGTACCATGTTGACCAAGAGGAAATCCCGGTTAGCAGAGCCGAGCTTGCCAGACACGTCCGTTTTGCAAGTAACTTCACCTCGATAGTAACTGAGGCAAGTACCTCCTCTGTGCGTAACCATTTCTTGTCCACCTGCGAGTTAACGTCGTCAGTGCGGGACTCTTGTTCGGGAAAGCTGAATAGGACTTTAGGTCAAGTCTTGAATAATTGTGTACTTTCCAATTCAGAAAAAGTGACATGAGAGCCAAGTGGCTGAGTTAAAATAATTTTTAATRGTGTAGGCAAAACACAAAATTGTTTTGTTAAGATTTTTGGGATTTTTTTTTTTTCCTTCAGTATTCTTTATTCTTAAATGATTTTGAAAGGGTTTTTTTGAGTAAGAATGATGTTCAGTGTATCACTTGACCCTTGAATTTAGTATAGGCTCCTCCTAATGTCTGTTCTTTGTCAAGCAGGAGGTCAGTCATGTTGTTTCTATGTAATTTTTGCTGTTCACTCAATCTTCACCATAACTTGCATCATGCTGTCAAAGAAGATGTATTTTCAAGTAAAATTATTACAAAAGTTAAATTCACACGCCGCAGACCTGGATGTTTTTGTGTGTGGTGAAAGTGGACGATAGAACAGATTGGAAATTGCTGTGTGAGACAGAAGCTTGACCTTTAATCCTCGTGTCTTACGAGTTTTATGTGCGAAGTTGGGTTTGCCTTCTGCYAATCCCTGGGATATGATCACTCAGGCAAGAGCAAATGGTCTAAGCACCTTTGCCAGTGCCACAGAAATAAAAACGCGTCAGTGGTTTGACTTAGTGTAARCTCTCAGGCTTCTGCTGAGGTTTTCCTTGAGCAGTTTTTCAGTAAATTTGCTGAGAAAGGCTACCATTTGGCATGGCCCATGCCTAGTTTTTGCTTTTGTCCCATTATCTCAATGTGACTGTATAATATTTATCTTTGGAAAAATGTAGCGACTAGATATGAGAAGGGATGATGCAATATTGGATCATATCCTCTGTCAGAAACAGGTGTTCTCAGTTAGTGTGTTCCAGGAGCACTCTTCAGTTTCAGATGTACAGTAAAATATATATGTATGTTTGTATTTAAGTGGTATGGGGCTTGTTTTTGGTTTTAGTTGTTTTGTTTTATTGGACAAGGAACTGTGAGCAAGTAGTTTGTATGCTGGGGGAGAGCTAGAGCAGACTTATGCCAGCAGTTCTCTGCTGTACTATTTTTATACTAGCTGAARGATGTCTGTGGCCAGGAATATTTAGATTTTGGTCTCCATTCAGAAAATTAAGAAACCGTAAGTTTTTGAGAACTGCATCATTATCCCCTTAATAGGCTGGAATCTGTTACTTAGTGAGATTAATAGTAGAAAATGGCTACAAATGCTGCTGTACAGGAACTCACCTTCACAGAGTATCTTCAGGTCCTCTAAAATTAAGGGCTATTGCTTTAATATTCCTAATTTTCTTTGGGCATTTGTATTAATTTAAGGTGAACCCTTGAGGGCTGAGGCCCTGCTGTCTTGTACAGTACTTTGGTCATGTGCCTTTTCCCTGGAGTTGCCCTTCTCCTTTCTTCAAGAAAGAAAATGAAGAGGGCATTTTTTTAGTTAATATTTTGTTTGTAAAATCGCTCCAGGTATTTTCTTGCTTCCCGCTTTGCCCTGGATGTCCTCCGTGGGTGCGTTGCGGGCAGTGCGGCTGGGGCAGTGCTGGTGGTTGGTGCCGCAGAGGGTCTGCGYGGGCCTGCAAGCCTCGCCCCGTGCTCGGTTGAGCTTCGTTCAGTTTTCAGCCTACCTGGGATAGATTTAATTAAATACATAGAATTTAAATGGAGCATACTTAATATATTACAATGAAATTTCTTGGGGAGAAGAGATGTGAGATTCTGTATTGGGAGGGGAGGAGACATGCCTGCCTACCTATCAAACTGTGTGTAACTTAGATATAAAGTGAGGAGTGGGAAATGGCAGCAGAAGAATTTTCATGGTTTTCTTTATTTTTGGAACCATTGGCAACTTGCTGTTAATAGGACTAACAACAGAGAACACAAGTAGTTTTCGCTCTGTGTGTGAAAGTGCTTGCTTGTTTTTCTTGACAGTGGTAYCTAATTGATCGAGAAGCCTACAAAGTGGGTCTGGCATCTTCCCTGTTTTTTGCTGGATTGCTTATTGGAAATATCACATTTGGCCCTTTGTCAGATAAATTGGGCAGGAAACCAGTTTATATATCAGGTAAGACTATTGAAATGATTTGACAGTTTGGATGTCAAGCTAAAATAGATTTTTTTTTTCCAGATATTGCTAATAGTTTAATTAATACTAAGAATCTCTATGAGGAAGTGTAATGACACTAAAACTGGTTGTGTGTATACAGTCTAGTGTGTTTTATCCTTCTGGTCACTAGAAAGTTAATTTAAAAAGATCTTGGTTTTGGTATATATGCACCTAAAACATAAATGCAATGCTATATATATGTGTGTGTGTGTGTATATATATATATATATCTGCATCACCCTATGCGAGTAATTCCCTTCCTTAGAAACATCATTTACGTGATGTAACTAACTGCATGCTCTGACTTCTTTAGAGCAAGTAATTCATGTRTTGATAGTTGATTTCCCATCTATGTTTGCAGCTGTGTCTTTAATGATAACATTGTGCCAAACTTTCCCTTTGGGACTGCAGGTCTCAAGGGAGTGAGTTGAAGGTAGTTGTAATGTTCATATTATGGGGATTTATTTATGTGAGGCCCTAAAGTACCATAAGAGTACATAAGTTACTGTGTTCCCCCTACCCCGCTCTCAGTTTAACCTGCATAKAGTAAGTACTAATCATATTTTATTCTCTTCTTACAGGTCTATTTTTTCATGTAATTTTTGGGTATGTCACAGCATTAGCTCCAAATTATGATGTATTTGCAGTTTCACGTTTTTTTGTCGGAATTGTGAATGGTGGAATGGCTCTTGTGTCTTTTGTCCTCACACAAGAATATGTAGGAAAATCATTTTGGTCATTTACAGGTAGGATTTGGAAATATTTAATCCTTATTACTATGCAAAGTATTGTTCTTACCAATACCTTGTTAAATTTGCATGTCTGTAGCAAAGGAATTCACTTTATAGYGTAAATCAAATGTGCTGATATTTCATCCAAATTCTAACTTAYCTGGGAATGTTACTTGAACATGGAAGACAGGTTCAGTTTTGTTTGACAAACAGTGAATCTCGGAGTTCTTTAAAATAGCACAATGATTCCTAAAATTTCTCAAATTGCGGACTGTTTTATTTATAATCTTTCAGAAGATCCTGCCAGCTTCTGAATGRTGCTGTGTGATCTCTTTGGAAAATATTCAAGACTTTCAAGTAGTCTTTGAAGTTCCCTGCACCACAGAATGATTTAGTGCCCAGACTATGTTTGGTGGGTTTCCCCCCACTGATGGATGTGCTGACCATCCAGTRTCTTTAAAGGTCCTTTTTGGTTTGCTGCTGCCAAGACTTAAAATAAATTTGACACTTGYTTGTCATGTAGTTGTCATGCTAGAATGACTTGGAGACTAGTGCTTTTTTGGCAGGCACAACGTAGGGGAAAATTTGCTCCAAATGCTGATTTGTCGTGGCTGTGAGCTTATTTCTTTCTCTCAGTTCTCCAGTTCTTATTCTGTTTTTTTTTTCTCCCTTTGTTTTCTTTATTCTTTTCTGAACTTCTGGGGGTGTGTGAGGAGGTTGTGCTTGGGCTATAGTTTTCTACTTCAGTTTTGCTTAAATACTGAGCTTTGTTTTTCTGCTGGTTTGGCTTTTTTTGACTCATGGCACCTCTCTGTCCTGCCCCTGCATCCCTCCCCCTTGTTGTCTATCTCTGCTCTCCCCAGCCTTCTTCCCTGCAGGGCCAGCCTCCCGATGGACTGAAGAGAGACTCTGTTGCCTGCAGCTTGTCCTTTTAGATGCGTTTTTCTGGTTGCTCTCAGCAGCTGATAGAGGTGCTGAGCGAGTGATGAGYGGCTGAGAGGAGGAGGAAGCTCCTGAACGCTGCTCCGCAGTGTTGACGAAGCTCTCCTATGCGCTGGCCATGAGCTAGGCTAGGTGTGCAGGAACTGACAACTTCTGGGTTAGTACGAGATCTGCTCTAATAGKCTGCAGAGTTCTCTGCTAGGCTAGAAGCCCAGGTTTTGATACCTAGCAATTTCAAAAGGGCTAGGTTTTGAAGCTGATCCCATWGTTTTTTAATCTTTTTATTTTTACTTCAAAAATATGCTGTAATGTGTATCTGGTTTGCAGACCTTGTTTTGTACCTAATTCAGTCCTTGCATTTTTATAGCTCACTTTTAATTTTTGTTCTAGCCTTCCACCTGTATTCAAGATTATCTTAATAGACCCAAATAAATCATATAACTCTTCTTCCTGTTCTCAGATCTCTGGTCTGTGGCTTCCTGGTCTTTTCTTGCTCTTGCCTKTCTTAAAGGGATGGGGATGAGAGGGAAGAGTTAATATTCTACAAAGGCATTTCCCGTGGGGAGCACATGGTTTGCTTGAGCCAGCTGGTTGACAAGTGCCGTAAAAGTTTTATTGGTATGGTATGTAAGTCTAACGCTGAGTGGAAGTTTAGAACTTCTACATATGAGCTTTTGCTGTTGATTTCCATAGTCCCCATTTGGTTTTGTGCYTTCAGGTTCGCTGACTAACCTGACGTTTGCCGTTGGCATTGCCGTGTATGCGCTGCTGGGYTACTGGGTGAGGGAATGGCGCTACCTCGCCCTGGTATCAAACACTCCAGGGGTCATCTTCTTCCTTCTCTCCTTGTAAGTGTTTCATGGTCGTTATAGTGATAAAGAGGAGTTGTGCACTTATTTAAAAGTTWCTTTTTTTACTGTAGCCATTCAAAAAGGTGACTTTTCTTATGGGTTTTGTGAGCCAAGCAAGAAAAAATTGTACTGCAAAGCTCTGTAATCAGGATAACATGAAGTAAGCAGCAGTTCCAAGTGAAACATAAGGTCGGGGTCACCCAGCAGATAAGCTTGTGCGTGCTGCGGCAGTTGTGGCCAGTGCTGCCCAGAGCAGCGGTGTGCCAGCTGTCTGGTAGCACCCTGGGAAGGGCAGGGCAGGGCTGCCAGGGGTTGTGAGCTGGAGTGTTAGCCAGGAGCGCTGCCTGCTGCCAAGGAAGGCCTTCGGAGCCTGAGCAGTTTTGGACGCGTTCCTAGGGTTTCCGTAGGGCCCCCTTTCATGAGACAAATGAATGCAATAGGAAATAAATGAGAACACTTGGCTGGGACTGCCTTTCTGGGTGGATCCTCTGGGCATCCACTTGCTTTGGAGCACCACCGTCTGCTCCTATGCCTATTGTGTTTGGGGGTTCCTGTTTAGAATTCTTGAGTAGAACATTACGATACACATCATTATGAAATACAAGAGTATTTCATGCCTTGAAAAGGCTAGTTGCTGTCTGGTATATGTTGCTATAAAATAWTCTTTTAAGATATCAAGTAATATACCTTGTACTAATTAGCARTTATGAGCTGTAAGAGGAAATGTAGAGAGCTGTAGGTCTAGTAGGTTGTCTTTGTGGTGAAACACAAGAATGTCTAGCAGAGTTAGGAAAAAGGCAGCTTTTCCCACAGAGATAATATACACATAGGTGTGCATGTATGTCCACATACATATTGACATGCACACACATATAGACACATATGTACATATACATGTTTAGATAGGTCTGCTGAGATGCAGTCTGAAATCTCCTCATAATCAACCGAGTCTTGGTCTTGTGAAGTAATAACGTTTTATCTAGAGATAGTGTATTTCCTCCCACCATGGTGGTGTTTCTGATAGAAATAGAGCTACTACTTTCCCTTCCTCCCCCAAATATATATGTTAAAAAACATATTTTGGAATAACTGAAGTGTAATTTGGTTGAAGGGCATATATCTGAACAAACTCTTTGGAATATCAGAGAAAATAAAACAAGGTTTAGTTAAAAATTCTCAGTTCTTTGCCCTATCACTCATATGAAGTGGCCTGCTGTAAGCCCTGGGGAGGGAGGGAAAATGGAATGGCAGCTGGAAGCTGCGGTGAGGAAGGGTATTTTGATAATACGTAGGAGTAAGTGGTTTGAAAGCCGTGCCAGTAGCGATCAGCTGGTACTGTGACCTGGCAAATAGCATCACAACAAACCTTCTCTCTTCACCTGAGCTCTACACCATTTATTTTAATGGGAAAAAAAAAATGAAATAAACCTTTCTGAGAACAAACCTTTCTCCTGACTCTGAAGGTCATTAGAATTTGAGATGCTCCTTGGGTACTGCTAGGTAGTATTTCATAAGAAGCTAGTTCAGCAGAAATCAAGATTGAGGTTTAAACTCCTCTCAGCATGAATGTGAGTGCTTTGTAAAGAGTCCCCAAAAGTGATTGTATAATGTTGGCTATATAGTRCTCACAAAGTACATGAGTTCTAATATGCTGAACAGTGGAAATAAGTGGGTTTTCTTCAGGAATTTCTACTGTTTTTTGTTGCTGTAAATTACTGCTTTGAAAAATAGAAGGTTGATTTAATGTATTGTTTATAGGAACCAGCTTTTCATCACGTATTTTCTTTTCTCTTCTTGTTAGCATGCTCCCAGAATCACCAAGRTGGCTGTATTCCCAAGGGAGAATTGCAGAAGCTGAACATGTGTTGCAGTGTATTGCTCTTGGTAACGGTAAAGAGCGATTGAATCTAAAATTAAAACCAAGCACAGGAACTCTGAGAAGGGATGAACCAGCACCTGGTATCTTAAACCTGGTAAAACACCCGGTCCTTCGGTGGCGGACTGTCATACTGATGTACATCTGGTACGTAGTGGAAAGATGCTGAGATGGCATGAATGAGTCTAACCTGAGGAAACGGTTAAGATTTTCATTCTTTTCTTTTAAAAACACTGCCCTTGAGCACTAAAAGTTGTCAGTTAATGATAGCGGACAGAAATAATATGAAACAGTGTGTATACTGCATATCAAAGTATGTGTGCTWTCTTATTATTGCTGTTGCTTTTTATTCTTAGTGTGTTACTTAAACTCCTTCAAAACTTTCCAAGAGTTAATCTGATGACTACATTGTACTTTGTGGCATGTGAGGCTCAAAGGAGAAATTGCTGAGTACTGGAGTGAGTATTAGGAAGGAAAGGGCTACGCTGGTTAGACAATGGCGTAGATCTAAAATAACAGTATGTATTGGAAGGAAAAGTCCAAAAGCGTAGCACGGRCTTTTAGAGGAGGAGAGCAGTGGGCAAGGTGCACTGCCCAATAGCTTGATATTTTGGGTGAGCAGATCTATGCAGGACGTGGGCAGAAGTGACGAACGTGACTAAACAGACTTTTCCAGCAGCATCTTAGGCTAGTTGCTGCTAGGTACATTAAAAAAAAAAAAAAAAATCACAAATATCAACATTCTCTTGCAAGAATTTGAAAAATTTCAAGATTTGGGTCATTTTAGTAGCAGCTATTCACTGTCTCTTCCCCCTTTTGAGGCCAGAGATGAGAGGAATGAGAGTTATCCCTCTAGTGTGGAACTCGATTTAAGTTATACTGAGTTAGATATTAATTAGCTTTTAAGTAGTATTTGAGCCCTAAAGAATAGTTATTTAGTAATCTAAATTTCTGTGCTTGTTTCTAGGTATGCCTGCAGCTTTGTGTACTATGGGCTAACGTTAAATGCTGGTGAATTAAGAGGAAATCTGTATTTAAATGTGGCGCTCTATGGTCTTGTCGAAATTCCAGCATTTCCTCTCTGCATGGTTTTTATTGAGAAATCCTGGTAAGAAAATTTATTTTCTATTTTTCTGCCTGTATCTATAGATAGCATAGAAAGGTATCACTAAGATAATTCACTGTTCTTTGAGAGCAGTAACTTCTTTGGGGATTAGTGAGCTCTAGGGATTCCTGTGGTTGAAATGGGAGTCTGATTTTTCTTTTTTAGTTGTGTTTAGTTTGAAATATTCAAGAGCTGAGCTTTCAACTCTAGGGAAAAGACTTGGTATTCTTTATGGGTTATGTACTAAGTATCCTAGTTATGTAGGTATGCTGAGCTTATCTACGTCTGGCGTATTTTGTTCAGAATGACCTTTTGTATAGCTTACCAACTGCAACTGGAAGCAGTTTTCAACATTCCTAATTTTTACTGTAAAGTTTCAAAGAAAAATTTGAAGTGAGAGTGGTTCTGTTTTCATTAAGGCACGGGTGGCCAGTGTCCTTGTGTTTGCATACTTTTCCCCCTATTTAGAGACCATTCATTCTATGCGGTTTTATTTCCAAAGACCTGGAATAGTTAGTCCAGAGACCTAAAACTTTTCTGGGCTTCATTTAATCATCATTTTAAGTATCTTTTAAAATAATACTTTAGCTTCAGTGAGGTCAGTGGCAAGAATACGGTTTGCTTCAACAGAGTTGAGGGTGTTGCTGTTTCTTGGCAGCAGAAGGACCCGTCAGCTCTGCCAAGCTCCAAAACCACCACCCCAGTCCACTCCCCAGCAACCTAGGTCAAGGACATGAGTTTAAACCACAAACTAGCCAGGTTATCTTCTGCATGTTCCTCCTTGTGTAACTTACAGTTTCTTTGATTTTTTTTTTTTTTTTTTTTTTTGGGGGGATGGGGATTTGTTCTTTAAAGTAAGGGTACACATAGATTTACATGCTTAATGCAAAGCAGAATATGACAGGTCAGATGATGAGGTTTTAATTAGCTATATTATACAGTAGCTTAAAAATAATTTCTTTTACAAAAAAAAGAGAAAGCTTCTACCTTTCTATGTTGTGGTAAAGTTTTTCTTCTAGCATGGGTAATTGTTAGGAAGAGCTGTGAGTTAAAGTACCAAGCATATAAACATTCTTACACGAATGCAACTCATAACTAAGAATATCTGTATTTGTAGTCCTTTTCAGATACTTGGGATGGCACATGTGGAGAGGGGTGGTTGTTTTCCATGGTGTCTGCATTCTTTTAATTCARAACACCTTATGGTAGCATTAGCCTTTGCTCAGTTATGCGTGTGCATGCTACTAGATGAAAAAGTATGTAAAATAGTTTTTTTTAATGTAATAATTGCATACAAATCAAAGCTCTGTAAGAGAGGTATAGGTTAAGATGTATTGGAATCTTCTTGCCCAATATTAATTTCAATTATTATTATTATTAGTTTGATTTTTGTGTGTTTTTTCACTACAATACTTTTTTAGCAGTGAGGGCAAAATRTCTCACATGATACTGTGAACCAAAAAGTTTATGCACATTCCTGTAGGTGTGGTCATCTTTTTCAAGGCTAGAAATTCAATAATTTACAAATCAAAGCTTAGTTAGAAATAGGAAAGCTTTTGTGGAAAGACTTGATTTACAAAATTAGAAAAGTAAGATTGGAAGCAACAGACTTGGTGCAATAGACGTAGTTGCTAGCGATGTTGCTGTGTGCCTCAGATGGCTTTTGGCAGACAGATTCAAAACCAACAGATTCAGGAACCTTGATACCATCTTAACTACCTGTTTTCTTCCTGTCCCCAGGTGCGGCAGACAACGAACTATGGCCTCTTTTCTGGTATTTGCAGGATTGGCTTGTATATTTACCTTGTTTCTACCAACAAATGCTGGTAAGGATGTACTGCTGCTCAAGTACTTATTTGTTAATGGAAATTAAAGCAGAGAGAGGAGTAAAGCTTCTCAACTGAGGCTGCCAGTGCCTTGAGGCCTGTCAGTTTGCACCCCTCTCCCTGCTTCTCTCATTTTGAAGAGCTGGTCAGGSAGCTGGAGACCCATCAGTTGCTTGCAACCTTTGTGGGCATAATTTGACCCTGATTAGAACCTTATAACTGAACAAACTTGACTCTGAGCTCTTGACTTGTAGGGTCAGAGTAGCTATCACATTCCCCTTTAGGTACTGTTAAATTGTCACTCAATTACTTTACCTTAAAAGTCCTGGCATATGTAGCCAGGCTGCAGGACAGTGTGGTGACAGTGGATCTTCGCTGTTTGAAATGCCAAGCTTTGCCTTTGTTTTGTTGACGTCTAGTGTTTATGGAAATAGGAAGTGTGGTTTTCCTGATTTCGTCGTTTCTTTAAATGCATAATAAAAGAACTTAAAGCTTTTTAAGAAACTGTTTTGTTTTGTACTTGCACAGTAGAAGTGTCAGGGTCAGAACTGCAGCCTGGAAATGGTGGGAGCAGCAGGACACATGCTGCCTGCCTTGATTTAATCCTTTGTTTTGCTGCAGGTCGTGGCTGTAAAGATGATTCATACTGACAGTGGAGTGGCAACAGTAGGGGAAGTCCCTGATTTCACAAGGACTGATCAATCAGCCCTTAAAACTCCTTTTAATTTTTTTTAATTAAGGTTGTTAGTGACCTCCGCAAATGTTTATTTCTTTGGTATTTTCACTCTTTCTATTTCAAGTACAGGTTTTCTGTACTAATATTTACTTAAGCTACTGAAAATTCAAGTCTGCCCAAGACTAACAAGTATAAGTGGCCACTCTTGACTTGTGTTTTCTTAATGTCTTATCAGTAGAAATGTTTTAACCTTAATGCTTTTTTTGAACCACGTGCAACAGTAATATGATCACAAGGTGGGTGCCTATAGCTTGCGTGTAGCCCTAAGAGAAAAATATTCTCTGGCATCTGTTCAAATGGGTGTCAAAAAAGTCTCGGGAAAGAAAACAGCAGGAGAGAAAATATCCTGTAATCCTATTTGCCATGCTTGTGTTAATCCAGCTCCTCGGATGTCTTGTTCATTTTACTGAGTCTGTTTTCTTCTTTTTCATCCAACAAGTTTGCTTCTTGGACCTTTTTAAAAAAGGACAAAATAAAGGCAGTGAATGGCTAGTCAGTGTAGAGTGATAATTCTTGAGGAGTTGCTACATTTCTGGAAACTTGCTGCCTTTTTTACTTCTTTTGACCTTAATCTAGTTAAGATGTCTTTTCTCTGTAGTAAGAGTAAAGCTGATTCTCCACCCAGAATGATGTGGTGGTTTAAATCAAAGGAAATTAGTCTCGGAGTGTGATAGAGATGAGTCAATTCCCTAAATGGAGATCGTTGCATCTCTGATCTGACCTTCATATTCCTAAGGGGAACACTTCTTAAATTTGTCCCACTCTGCCTTTTTTTTTTTTTTTTTTTTTTTTTTTTTTGAATGATTGGCGAGATCCTTGATTTTATTACAGTGGTTTTAAGATTTTAAGGACATACTGGGTACCTTCACCTCAGGTTTGTGACCTCACATGCCCTGATTTCTAAGCAACTGTTATTTGTTAATAAGAATCTAATCCAAGTTGTCACCTCATCTGTAGAATAATCCAAGTTAGAACATACCTGATATTCAGAATTGGACACTAAAATCTTTCAGTGGCAAGGAAAATCTGATATACTACCTCAGTGCTCTCTTTATTGCTGACAACTGATGAATTTGCATGAATATCAGGTTGGAAGATGTTGACAGAGTGTCAATGGCCAGGAGTTAAGCTGCAAAACTCTTYCTTTCAAAAGCTGCTATAAGCCTGCTCTAAGCTGTAAGTCTTCCCTCTTTTATCTGTTTCATACTGTGCCAAGCAAAGGCGAGCTCTAGCCTCGGGATAACTAGATTATAACTAATTTAGCTTTACGTGGTTGAAGCAAGTGGAGCCATCTTAACTTTTCTTTCACTTTCATGGATATGGGGAGTGTTTGTGCATGTGCAGAGTAAAGAAAACTTAGTTCTTAGTTCTGTTGGTATCAGATGCTCCTTTTCAAAAACAGAGAAGTGGAGTGCGGCACTTTTCTTGGCTGGATATTTTCTGAAGTAAATTCAGTCTTTTTGTTTCAAAAGTGCAGTTTAAATGATTTTTTTTTTCCTTTTAAAGGTGACAACTAAAAAGCAGATSTAGGTAACATTGCAACGGAGGCCCTTAATGACATTGGTGGCGTCACTACTTCTTCATGGAGTAGCTCATCTTACAGCAGCTCCACGGTGTCAGCAGCATTTGTTTCCTTTTTTTTTCCTGTTTTACTTCCCCTAAGTTCTGAAGATAATTTAATAGAACTTCCCTAAGCAGCTGAGCTCAAATGCCTGTGTTTAATAAGCACTTGCAGCTTGCTTCACCAGGGTCAGAAGTGGGTACCTCCGTGTGTCCTGCTTCAGACCCCATTCTGTGCATTCTGTTGCCAATAGGCCTTTAAGTGAAGCGATTTGAGGCAAAAATATCGCAGAAATGCTGAAGAATCKCAAGGCAAAGAGCTGTAGATCATTAACAGAATGTGCACAGGAGGAAAGTACACGCCTGCTTTATGGTGTTAATTTTACATTTGGGAAGAAAGTCATGAAATATTGTGCAAGAGTTGCTGAAAATACATTCCGAGATGGAAGGATGTCTCTGAGCTTGCTTGCACAAGGAGCTGATGTGCAGTGAATTTCTRGTGTGCTTCTAATCCCGCATTAGTTCCCTGTGCGGACAGCCGCTAGTGTCCCCTGAGGGAGGGAATGCAGCGATGAAAGTGCACTTCAGATTCCCTCTCTAGCTCCTGAGTGCCAATTTCCCTGTCTAGACAGACTTGCTTCTGTTTTGACAGTGAGAGCAGAACTTGCCAAGTGCAGTAATGCTCCATTTCTGAAGTAGGAGTATTCAGCATTCAGTTTCTCTCCCTGAGATAAATGGTATATATGTTTTAAGATACATTTAGGATTTAAAAATTTTGTCTTAATTGCTTCATGTTTGGGTAATGGAAGAATAGGGGTGTCCCAGCAGAACCCAGGTCTGGATTCCACCTTTGTGGCTGGCAGTCCTTACTCAGCCCAAGGAGAGCAGGGTAAACAGCTTGTATTCTTTTTTTTGTGTGAATTGCAGAAATAGTGCAGAAATCTACTGCACTTAAAAGTAAGTAAAGTTTCTAGATTTCTATTCATCAAGTGAAATTTCTGTTTCAGTTGAAAGGATGAAAGTTTGTGTTTTGGTTGAAATAGGACAAAATTGGACTGGATATATCAGTATTTTCAACAATGTATACAAAGAGAAAGAAAATAAACTGTTTGTGCTTACAGTTCGCCTTTTCTTTCCTCAAAGGTCTGTTCTTCAGCCCCTCTTTCTTAGCTTTGTGTGGAAAAATGATGGTCAGCGCAGCTTTCAACATCGTGTATATTTATACTTCTGAGCTATACCCAACAGTGTTGAGGTAAGTTAACAACAAAGTTTGTGGGTAAATGGCAAATGCGTTTTGCACACAGTGGTTCTGATGGCTGGTGTGCCTTAATGCTAATCTTTATTTTTATTTGAAATATCAATATGAGGATTTTCTTAATTTTTCTTTTCATTTAATAAAGGAATATGATGTGCAGTTTGTCAGGGCTTGAAATGGCTTCTTATTAGTCACATGTTTGGTATTGAATCACTGCCTGTGGTAGCTTCCATTAGGTCTAACTTAAAAATATGAAGAGCAACCTTTTTGCACTGCAATGCCAAGTGCAGCGGGTGTGTGACTTATTTACTCTTTTTGCTATTGATTTTAGGATGTAATTTTACTGTGTATAAACCTAAACAATGCTCTAATGGAAGTATATGCAACTTAATCCTTACTACTTAGTCTATATTTATAGTGTATGTATATACTTGAATCTCCCATATAATTATTGTTCATTGCTTCTTGAAAAATAAGTACTTTTATATATCTCTATTACGGAGCTAAATATTCTCTGTAGAACTAATTTAAGAGTTAGCATGTGGCAGTGACTCACTTGACAGCRTTTAATCCATGAACAAGTGGGCAAAGGCTTGGCTTTATTTTGTAGTTTGGATCAGTTCTTTGCAAGGTTGTTCTCTTGCCGTGCYGAAGGAAGCCTGTGGTAGGAAGATGAAGTACCACGCAGGCCTGTTCCTTACCTCCCATCGGAGCTTCCCACCCTTTCCTGAAGGGCTTGGGAGGAGGTGGCTGCTTCATTTGGGATTTTTTTTTTACTGAAGTTCGTAACTTCCATACRTTATGGGGGTGGAAAAACCCCCATGTGAACTTGGTTTCTGTAGTTCTGTTAAGCGATAGAGCTTGGGAGGAGGGAAGTGCATTGCAGGCTCTGAGCTGGTGCTGTTTGGCCAAGGGTCAGTATGCAAGGCTTCCATTTAGTGTGCCTGTCCCAGACACGCTGACTCACGCTGGGGATGGGGATTTGCTTTCCCCAGTGAAGTTTTTGAATTGCTATAAGCTGTTTTTAGTGKGTATGTGTCCTTTGAATCCTGTTCCCCTCTGCTCTTCTGAGGGAGAGAATAGAAGTAAACATAGTGTAAAAAGGGTGGGTTTTTTGGGGGGGAAGTTGTTTTTTTTCTTTCTCTTCTTCCCTCTTGCTTGTTTTGCTGTGTTCTAGTGACACAGGTTAGCTTTGTGTTTTGTCTAAGTCCTGTTGCTGTTCGATGCCAAATACGTGACAGCTCCTACGCAGCAGGAATCACAGTAGTGCCTTGGTGAGTTTGAAATTAGGTGTTTGTGGACCTTGTCCACACCCACACAAATTAGGTGTAGGGATCTAAAACAAAAAGGCTAATTACATGAAGCAGTGCTTCATCCATGAATCTGCACTGATATTCTGACGCAAAAGTAACTAGGAGACGAGAGTCAAGGATGCAGAGCACTAGCCAAGAATAGTGCCGATTCCCGAAGCCGCTTCTACAACTTTATTAGACAACYCTTGTTGAGTAATATAGTAAGGTATTACGTTGGAGATACCATATGAACAATCCTCCCACCTGACTGTCCCTGYATATCCATGTGTTTGGTGTGTGCCTGCTATTTTAACTGCAAGTGCTTCTGCTTGCGCGCCGAGGCGGGTGCGGGCGGCTGGCGCGCCGTCAGCTCCACCTGGCGGTCCCGCGGCGCTCCGTCCTGCTCCGGGCAGGGCTCTGCGGCGCCCGCCGGCCCTGCCCTTGCACACCTCGCCTTGCAAAGCCTGCAGGAGGGGTCCAAAAAGCCTTTTCCTTTTCCCTTCAGGAATTTTTGCACAAAATAGTCTCAAATAATAACACTTCTCGTTAAACTCTCCTCGTTACTTGACAGCTGAGGAATGTGCTTGGCATATTTATCGTGCTAATTGGTACATTGACGAAGGCAAATACATTTCATGCTAGAATGGGGAAGGTGCCAGAAACCAGTATGTGGGCTGGGATTTTTTTTTTTCCCCATCTTGACATGTCTTTAAAATACCTGCTGCAGTATGAAAAGCTCAAGAAGAGATGACTTCGCTATTTTTAAATTTTAAACAGTCTGGAAGCTTAGTTTGTGTGTTCAGGAACAAAATGTAATCAAGAGTCTGGTCTTCGAGATGAAAAAGCAGCTCTCTGGCCTCCCCTCACTGTGCAGATGTAATTGCCCTGGATCGGGAGCCGCTTTTGTTTGTGTCCGGGCAGCCCCGTGCTCCGAGCTCGTTTGTGGTGCACGGGTCAGCACGTCTGACAGTGTGAGCACCGTGAGAGGCAGCAGAGCAGCACGTCCCCAAGGGGCAGAGGAGGCTGCAGGGGCAGCAGGGAGCGCTGGGCAGGGCAGCGTGTCCCCAAGGGGCAGAGGAGGCTGCAGGGGCAGCAGGGAGCGCTGGGCAGGGCAGCGCGTTCCCAAGGGGCAGAGGAGGCTGCAGGGGCAGCAGGGAGCGCTGGGCAGGGCAGCGTGTCCCCAAGGGGGAGAGGAGGCTGCAGGGGCAGCAGGGAGCGCTGGGCAGGGCAG
>PTEX01000052.1:2029483-2051129 GCA_003342815.1 Eudromia elegans | reverse complement strand
GGGGAGAGGAGGCTGCAGGGGCAGCAGGGAGCGCTGGGCAGGGCAGCGCGTCCTCAACGCTCCCAAGTGCTCGTGGGCTCCCTGCTGCACTGTTACCATGACATTGTGCTGAGTAACAGCCACATTCTGCTCATTTTGGATTAGTTGGAATCTGAGCATTTCTTTAAAATACTGCTTTCATTTTGAARGAATTGAAACAAAATACACTGCCTGTGTGATTTGCTTTTGCTCCACTCCTCGTTAGGATTATAGACCTTACAGAGCTGGGGTTGACACTGCTTCAGTTTAAAACATGTGGATGGTCATTTCCCTTTCCTAGAGGAGAAACAGGTTGCTCTTTCTGCTTTTGCAGCACAGTCCCTTGGTTCTTACTGGGTCCTTCCATCATCTGTTTCCTTTAACCTGTGCACAAGGCTGTTAGGAAGGGATGTGGACCCGGCTGTGTTTGCTGTGCCAGTGACCCAGGTCACTCCTGTGCTCGTGGTGATTAATCCTGTTGCTGCTGTTCAGTGCTCTGATGAGAGGAAGGAAATGGGGGTGAAGAGGAGGAAGCTCAGCTCAATGGTGTGACTGGCAGTGGTGAGCAGCCAGAGGAAACAGCTGGGAGACTTGGGAAGGGAACAGACCTTGTGAGGTTTGTACTGCCCCCCTCCTGCTCGCCACTGGTGCTAGGGTTAGTCAAAGAAGTGGCTGTTAGCTGCCATTTATTAGGAGTGACACAGGTGGGGTGGCTTCTTGCATTTGATCAGGAAGTGAAAGACTCGAGTCCTTTTCTTTTTTTTTTGTGTGTGTGTGTGTGTGCATTTGCCTTGGAAGAGAATCCAGCTGTTATAACTATGCTTTGATTGTCACTTGGTCTAGATTAGATTGTTATAAAATGATCTGCAAGATAAAGGCAATACGGAATTCAGCAGCCCACTTAGTACACRTCTGTCCAGATGTTTCAGGCTTCCCATTGGCAAATGGCTCTTTTTTGTTTGGAAGGTAGCACTGAGTTTTAGCCTGGGTGAGAAGAGGGTGCTGCCGAGAACACCAGCTGTGGGTACCAGCTGCGGATAGCGGTGGGATCTTCTACCCGCTGCAGGTCTTCCATCTGTGTGTGTATCTGCTTCTGTTTATAACTGACAGGAAAATACAGGCTGGTTTTCGCAGTGTAACTGCATGTTCATCCATGTTATAATTATCTACCTACTTTAAATCTTTACTACTGCTTTACTACTAAATCTACCTACTACAAATCTTTCGTCCTTTATTTGAAACAGAAATGCTGGCTTGGGCGTCTGTTCCATGTCTTGCAGATTTGGAGGCATTCTGGCTCCATTTGTGCCATCTATGGTAAGATTGTTTTATTAGTAACTTTATAGTTCCCAACTCTAAGTTGTCRAAGTATTTTGCTGACTTTTGATACATTTGCAACCCTTGAAAAATTTGGGTTTGAAAGAAAAATTAAGTCAAATTTGTTCAGTCGGTTCTAACAGTTAAGCAACAAGATGTATCAAGTAGTTATTCTTTTAAGAGCCTAACATTCTYTATTATAAGAGTCTGTTAGTGAAATGATGGTCATGTAATGTGTTCTGTGTGGCTGAGCTTTGCTCTGCATCTCTCTAGAGGTGTATTTTCGTAARCAACTGCTCCTGGGAGATGACATGGTGTTTCTTCATGGATAATTTTAAAAGTACAGGACAATTGTATGGATATGGCTTAGACAGTCGTCAATATGGATCATATATTATTCAGATCAGGAAATAATGTTGGATTTTTGCTATGGATATTTATTTTCAGAAATCTCTTGGTCTTTTTGTCCCCTTCGTGATATTTGGAATCAGTGGGCTATCAGCTGGATTCTTGACTCTCCTTCTACCGGAAACACTAAATAAGCCAATTGCAGAGAGCATTGAAGATCTGCAGATTTCCAAATACCAAGTGCTGAAAAACAAAAAGGCAGAGTAATTTTTTTCTCTAGCTTTATGTTATTTTCCCTTTATCTTATGTAAGCTATGATATTAGCATATATAGTTTATTATTAGCCTATTGTATATTTTGTGCATGAGTAAACCTTGATCATGAAAGTTCTTCAGCAGTCTTTTTCTTGCACCAAGAGAATTAAATTTATTCCTTTTTAAGTAGCTTGGCTCCTTAAAGGAAAAAAACCTRTAAGGTTTCATCGATGTGTATGAAATTACATACAAGCCATCACACTTCTGTTTGCTGAAGGAGAAACAATTCTTTTAAAAGGCAGCCTAGAGTAACTGGGGACAGGAGATTCAATAGCATGCCTTATGCTTTTACAATAAAGCAGTTTAGAAAATGTTAGAAACTTAGGAATATTAGGAAACTTAGGAATGTTAGAAAATGTTAGAAACTTAGGAATATTAGATTGTGCCTTTTTCTTTGTCATGCTTCATTGTGAAATGGAGTCTTAAGATAAAACATTCACATATTTTGGGAAGTGTGTTATCCCTTATTAATCCCCTGGGCTAGAACCATTTGAAGTGTGTTTTTTTTTGTTGTTGTTGGGTTGTATGGGGTTTGTTTCACTAAATAAAACTTTTTAAATAGAAAAAWTTTGCATGTTTAAACAGGCAGTAACTGTAGGCTTCAGTGGTGTAGTTGAGGTGGTAAAATCATAYGTTTTTTCTTCAATTTTAGTTTCAGACTGGTTTCACTGTACCTTAGAACAAAATCTCAAAGCCAGTATCTGTTGTTTGTGTAAATTATGGTAAGATAAATTGAACCTCTAAAACTTTCAGTGTGAGAGAATTGAAAYTTGATTCCAATTTTCTGTGGAAATGGCTTCACAAAGTAGTAGTTAAAGAATAAAAAAGATTTCCTGGAACAGGAAAAATGTTACCTTGGAAGCAAGCAAGCTTAGTATAGGTATAAAAATGCATGTCCATCTTTACAGACTAGCTTGTTAATCGTCTAATAAATGTTGTACTCATTATCAGTTGAGTCATATTACAGACCCTTTATGTTTTCAGGAATCTAATACTCAATAATCCTGCAATCTGTTAAAATGTTGGGAATAGAAATCAGTTCTGTGCTCTCTTGGAATTCAGTTTGCAAAATGAATTGAATGAATTTGATCTTCCAGATTTCTGGTAGCCTCTACACTTTGGCAGGAATAGTAAGACATGAACTGTTTTTTCAATAACTGTTTCTCATCTGTTTCACAGGTGAACCGGTCAGAAGAAAATGCTTAAGTTGTGAAATACCCCTGGTGAAAAAGGCAGGCCGTGCTGGGGAGGTGCTCTGACAGGTGGAGGGCCGAGTGCCCATGGGTCCTGCTCCCCGAGTGGGAGTAGCGGAGGGCTTCCCGCGTGCTCCTGTTTGCAGCGTGCTGAACAGCTGCAGCGGGAGGCAGATGGAGAAGATAGGGGGGAAAAAAAATCCAGGCTCGCGCAGGGAAAAAGAGGTGACAGATCCTACTGCTTAAAACCACGCCTTTAATGTTTGGACTTCTCTAGGACTTATTAAAATGCTGAAGTATTCAATTAATTTATTTAACAAAGTATATTTTTTAGCTTCAGGCTAAGCTATAATCTTGCCATTGTAGTGATATGTATAATTTTAACTGTGGTGGCCTTATATATTCAGACGAACTGTAAATGTGAAAAGTATACTTGCTAATCTTTTCAAGAGTCTTTTTGCTTTAAATTATGGTATACCTCACGGTATGAAGAGACCAAAGATTTTTATGGCTCATTTGCCTTAATATATCTAGTATAAGAAACCTAGTCAAATGGAGCATGAGATCTGAAAGGTGAATAAGTATTTAATAAATATTTCTTGTGGGAGGAAGTAATGTTTTTATCCAGTTATATATGAAAAAAATATGTAAAGTTAAAACCAATGCACTATGGGAAAATTGTCAAGTTCTTGAGTGGAGAAAAAATGTATTTAGAGGAAGGGATAAATACTTAGGATTCCTTAGTTCTAACTGTACCTCTTTATCTAGAAATTACATTACATGCCTGTGTGTGTGTATATATATATATAAATTCATATATATGATTCATATAAAAGAATTTTGCTATAATAACTAGAAAATTAAACTCTAGGAAAGACAAATTTCTTTAACAAATAATATATGTACGCTGGGGTAGATGTGTCGTGACTGTTAGTTCTTGACAGCTGGTATTCTTTTTTTATTAAAAATAAACTTGGGAGATGTCCGTTATGAATGCTCCTTCCCCAGCGCTTCGTCGTTCAGGATGTTTGCTGAGGTGCCTTGAAGAATATTTGCACGCAGCGTTTTGATGTTGACCAATTATTTAATGCACCTCCAAGAAAAGGCTGGTGAAGGGCTCCTGCGTTGTGAGCAAGCTTCACATCTGGATAACAATTCACAGATACCCGTGCGAGTGCATGTGCACGTACGTACACAGGGACGTGTATATGTGTATCCAGATTGCTGTGCCTASGTGGCTCATTGAAAGCTGTGCTGTGTCTGTGGATGCATGTGGATCCATCTGTCTGCACTTCACAAACAGTCTCYAAGAGAGGAAAATTAATTGGCAATCAGGACAACCCTGTAGATGGTGTTGGACATAATGGTGGGCTGTGTATGCATCTGTTTAACCTCTGGGACTGAAGTTTGACCACCAACGTACAGAGAAAGCTGCAAACTTTTATCACTTGGCTGTTATTTATCCATCATTTTTGTCACGTTTCACTTTTATGAGCAATAGAACAGAGCTAGTACAATTTTTTGATTAATATTAATACCTTCTATTCCGTTAACATTTATAGGTGTAGTGAGTAATTATATCTCTTCAAAGGATAATTGCATCAGCTGGAAACAGGAAAAAATATTACTGTTGACTTCACTTTTTTATTACGAGAAGTGAAATTTAACATGSTATAGTATATTATAAAGATGTGTTTATAGAGCAAAGACTAGCCTCTGCTCGGAAGGAACCTCTCCTGGAGGTACTGTTACACTGTGTATGTGAGTCTCTCTCCCCCCTTCTGCCAAGTGTTTAATGCCTTGGCCTAYGTCAGTGTGTGGCTTTCCCTTCCTTTTATTGCTCATCATATTTGTTTCCTGCTTTTTACATCATGTGTATTTTGAAGCTTCTTATTTCTGGTTTGTTTGATTTGGAATTGATGAAGTCTGCCTGGACTGATTGTTCTTTTGTCACCAGCTTTGAAAGGAGTATATGGAGGGAAAGTATCATTCTTCTTACCTTATCAACTCAATTTAATACTTCATCTACATTTTTAAATTAACATTTTTCTTCCCTGCATTTTCTGCATAAGAATATGCTTGGTAGGAGGGGGGATGCTTTTCCAGTTACCAGCTGAGAAGCATGTAAATTACTTGCAGCTTTGTTAGAATTATTTTTGGTTGGGTAATATGATGACTGCTTTGTGTTTTAAAGGGCCCTAAAATTAAGAAACTAACTGTGGCATTGTATTTTGAGGCAGATAGGGAAAAGCAGTGTTTTTGATTGAATAACTGCTTTTTGGAATAGATACTTTAACACTTTGACCTTGTAGAATGAGATATTCTTCATTTTGAGCAACTTTTCTCCCACTGTTATTGATGAAGCAAAAGCAGTTTTGGAAGGAGTGCTCTAATAAACTCTTTACTTAGTGTGGGACTCTGTGCTGCTTTCCATTTTGTTRTAGAAAGAATCAAGGGAGCCGAGCTGATCTAAATGGCTTAACTATACCCACTTCTTCGGCCTTGTTGCTTACAGATTTTRGGTAATGCTGCGTGTGCGTGGCTCATCTGTTTCTGTGTTAAAATCGTGCTTCACTGCTTCGGCCCTTAGTTGTGAAATGACCCTTCTTTTCGCTATGGGGTTTCGCATTGACTTGAAGTCTTGCTCTTTCAGAACTGAGGAAGACGGTCCCCTGCACCACCCTGCGTGTTTATCACGTTGCAGTCTCAAGCTTGTCTCTTCTTCTTTCCCTGACACCCGGCAGTGGTTTTTGTGCCGGGGCCAAGATTGCGGAGCACAGGCAGAGCTGGAACCCTACCTTTAAATGCCATTTCCCTGCCCTTTTGCACTCTTTARCTGGTTGGTTTTGGTCAAGCCCTCTTGTGTCCCTTCTCTGGGGAAGATGGTCTGTCCTGAAGACTTCTGGCCTGAGGGTTCTCCCTTGGCTCCTCTGCTGCTCCTTGTGCTTCTGCAGCTCTTCKAAGGATGGGGTTGTCACAGGGTGCCAGTGGGGTTCTTTTAAATGTCCTTTGCTTTGTTTATCATCAGACAGCAATTCTTTTTTTTACCAAAAAAACCCGTTCAATCGGGTCAGTTATAAAGGCAGCTTTTTAATTCCTTTKGAGGAAAAGTAAACTTTGTGCGGGATTTGTGTCAAGCTCGTCTCCGTGATCTTTCTCATTATCCCATTTTATGTTTCATCAAAGCAGTTTCTGCCTCTGTCAGAGCACTGTGTGTTATTGCTTGAAGTGAATGCTATAGATTCATTTTGAGAATTTATCCTTTTTAATCTGAGTGCAGCAAAGTACAAATAATCCTTTGCTTTGTTGACTAATACTCCTGCAGCTAAGCAGCAGAGAAAGAAGGAGCTGAACTTTTCACACTGCCATCTGTATCCAGCTGCTTCTGCCATTGAGTTCTTAGTTTGCTTGAGGCCAATAACTGCATTGGGTATTACAGCGTGCAGGAGACCTGTTTTTTTTCCATGTGGTGAGTTATCAGCAGTTCCCCCTAAAGGTCATCTTTCCTCGCATCACTTGGAACAGGAGATGCGACATTCCCTGGAGATGACTTYTGATGGATACAACCCTTCCATTAGAGTTAAGCTTGTGAACACGATCAGCAGATGTACAGCTTGAGGCACACCGTGTGCGGATTTTGGCGGTCCTTGTTGCGGGGGCAGCGTCTCCCTCCGCTGGGGTGTGCGAGGCAGCGCGGGGCCCTGGGCGTTACGTCTGCACGCCGCCCGCGGGGGCACGGCGCTGCGGCCGCTCGGCGCGGGAGAGGAGCGTGCGAGCGGGAGGTGAGGGGGACTGGGAATCGGCCTCAGCTGGCAAGTCCTGAACATCTGGGGCATGATCTGGAGTTAAATCAGGCCCATTTCAACTCCATATAAAATGTGTACAGTTCTTGCTATGCCAGATGTACTCTGTTTCCTCTGAGAAGTCTCCTGGCTTAGGAAACAAGCCAGTGTTGGGATGAGTGAATTGGGAAGCACACATGTCACAACAGCCTTGGCAGCTTGTGAAGGTGTGGAAACCCTGTAAGGACGTGCCTGACTTTATTGGCATTAAGGCCAACCAGGATGGCAGCAGCTGCAGCCCCTGTGCCACGTTGGCTTGCAGGGTCCTATCCGCACCCATATAGGAGGAGAAGCCAGAACTGACCTTCCTTTTGAATAGAGGGGGCTTCCCCTGTGGTGACTTCCTCACCTGCTTTGGTGAAACGTGAGCGTTTCTGATGCTCTGAGACCTCGTCTGGACGGTTCCCCTCGGGGATGGAGTGGCTGGCGGGGGCAGTTCTTMGCGATGGCTGCACTTGCATACTGCAGTTTCTTGGGTTTTCACTACAGAGGAAGTACCTTCTRCTGCAGTTTGTGGAATTGGTGCCAGCTGAGTCCCTTGCACGCGGGAATGGAAATATCCATCCGGAGTGATGTGAGCGCGTGCCCCGTGCCGAGCAGCTTTCCAGGGCTGGGACCTTCGTGTGCACGCGACTGTCTCCGGAAAGCCTTGTGCCTGCCAATCCCTTGGTACCTGCGAAGGTGATCATATCCCTTCCTCCTCGCATCCGAGTAACTTTTAAAATTTGCTCTTATTTGATAAATTTGATAATTCACGGTAAAAAATCAGGTTATGGAAATATAATTTGAAACAAAAGGAAAAAGACCTATACCAAAATGGTCATCTTTGTTAAAAGGAATGTGTTGCTGAAGGGTAAAATTGGTGGCAGGAGGGTGCTTGCAGCTTTGATCTTAAGTAACTCCAGACCTGAATTTGGCCATTTATTATCCTAATGCTAGCAGTCCACCAGGAAGGAAGGAGGATGATTAGAAATGACAGATTTTAGTTAAAGTTCATTTGTTTGTGATGGAACTAATTAGCTGTTCCAGGTGTTCATCAGTTCAACAAGACAACATTTAACTATCAAATGCTCCAATTACAAAGTGGCTAATTAAACATGATTAAATTGTTGGGTTTACAAACACTGTAATTATAGAAAAATACGTGTGTAGTGGGTTTATGCTATGCATTAGACAGGATGTATTCCAGAGACTGCACCTTAACATAGAGATTTTGTACCAAATCTTTGCTGTGCTTTTAGGCCTGAGAAGTACTTTGAAAAAGCTGTAACGAGATGCCGAGTTAACTGATCAGTAGAAAYGAGAAGAGCTTTTCATGGTGTCTCTGCATGCAGTCGGGGGAATGGAGCGGTGGCATTCCTGAGTGAGGAGCAGCAGCAGGAGGTGTGCAGGTACCAGCTGCCCTCAGCACGGGAGGGGTGGCTGGGTTTTTCTTTGGAAAACAAGCTGTAAATTTCCTCTGGAGGTCACTCAGCTTTTTAAGACAGATTTCTTAAGCTAGACTTGAATGCTCTGGCCCATCTAACAATGTTTGGGTGTAATACTTCAGATTGTGATGGGTGTAATTGCAGAAAACTCAGTGTTTGTTGGAGGTGTGTGAAGGAGGGACCTGCCACATGCAGGAAAATGAGGGAAATATTGTTGACTTTTTGCCTGTTGGTGCAATGATGAAGGCTTGAAGGCCTTTCTTTAGGCTGSTTTAGGTTTGGAGGCCATAGTCAGCTGCTAAAAAACATAAAATCTCGTGCAACGAAGGTTGGGCAAATTATTTTTAATTCCAGTTAGTGAGGGTGGGGGACAGTCTGCTGAAAAGACACCGTTAGATACCATTTCTGAACTAGAATTGGGCTGCATTTGTGTGGAGGAGGAGCTCCCGTGGTGGCTGTTGCTGGAAAAACAAGACTCCTGGGCTGCTCTGGCCGTGAAACCTTGTGGGTTTGTTTTCCCTGCTAGCTATTATCTTCTTGATTAGCACCTGATAGCTATTTTAATAGAGCAAAGTCTCTGTGGTGGTCCGTTCCATTTTAATTTTTGTCCTGATGGATCTACATGCCATTGTGAATGGGGCTTGTGTTAGGAAGGCTGTGTACTGCACTGAACTCTTAATAAGTATTATAATTTCTGTTTAATTCAATTTGTATTACATTTCATGATTTAAGTTGAACAATGAATGAAAAAAATAGCACCAGAAAGGGAAAACATGTGTTAGCACAGGGAGTGTGAGATGTGGGCAATAACACAAGCAACCATCTCTTGCAGCAGCCCGGAGCGCCTGCAGCTGSCCTGCTGGGGAGGCAGCTGAGCCCCCCGGAGACCCAGGTAAGAAATTACAATGAAGTCAAATGAGACTTAGTAAATGCTCCTGAATAACTTAAATAGCCCTCTTTTAAAGGCCTCTTTTATCCTTTTTTGCTGTCACAGGTATTCTCTCTCCTCAGAAAAAGAGGGAAATGCCTCCTCTAATTTAGTTTTGCTTCTGTGCAGACGTGTGGTGCTGGGAGGACGTGCTGGCAGTAGTAAAGCTGAGCAGGTTTATGGCTGTCCCGGGCTTCCCAGGCCCGCGGAGCAGCACGGGAGGCGAGCGCTCCCGTGCCGAGGCCGAGCCGCCTCCAGCCGCCACCGCCTGGCCGAGGTGCGAGGGGGAGACGCCCTGGCAGGGCGGGGGGCTGCAGCCTGGCGGCCTCTCCCGGCACCTCTGCCTGTTAGCTGGCGGAAGAAGGGGGTCAGCMARGGCAGGTGCTGCRGGGACGGTGCCCGCCCCGGTTTCCTTGYGCCCCTTCCTCGGGGSCAGCCRGAGCCCGCGGGGTGCCTGGCTCCGTGGGTCCCAGCCCTCCCTGCACTGCGCGGTGCCTGTGGCTGGGAAGAGCCCCAGGGTTTGGAAGTGGTGTCAGGAGTTGTCGTCTTGCTCGCTGTGTAATTTGTGGTTCATAAAAGGACAATGAAATGAAGGAGGATAAAAATAAAATTTTATATTGTGCCTTTTAGGCAGTTTTATACTTCCTGCTGGCAATGAGGCTGAAAGAGCACAATAATAGTGACTAAATGTTTGGACTTTAAGTGCTCTTGATAGTTAATCAATCCRCTTGCTCCCAAAGCGATGGTAGCCCTTCAGCTCTGAGGGAGCAGGCAAAAATGCACGGGGCCCTTCTGGCTCTCGGGTGACAGCAGGGCTGGAAGCAAACCATGAGGAGCTGCTTTGGGCTGTCTGGATGGAGCCGACGTCGGGGGCTGCCCTGTCACTCTACATGCTGCTCTCTGGGGACCTAATTGACAGTTTGGGCTTGTGTACGGACCGTTCGCTGACGTGTTTATGCTGCAGGAGGCTCACGGTGACAGYGCCTTCGTCTTGCGTGGGTTACAGACAAACCTAAAACAACTTGAATGAGTTGGATTAAGAAAGATAAAGAGGTTATTTTTACCCTTTAGGACTAATAAATATGGATGTACATGTCAAAGGCATTGCCCGAGACCATTAAAATGATCTTTTTAAGTCTTAATAGAACTGCCAAGGAAAACACAATGAATCCCTTGGTTTWAAGTAAACTCCCCTCATAACTTTGATCTTAAATGAAGAAAGAAAAATCMTTTTGGCCTTGGGAAGAGGTTTGGGTGCCATGGGCCACCTCCAGCCACATCAGCCAGGGGCAGTGCGTCGGGGCCAGCTGGGCTGCTGGAGGGGCCTTGGCCCTGGRACAGCCCCGGGACCCCGAAACATCCCGCGTGTGAGCCGCGGCCTCTGGACCCCTGCGCTGCCATAGGCTTGGCTTGGCTGTTTGCATTTAACCGGGCTATGAGCTGCAGATGATGTTAGCAATATTAGGATTTTCTGTTCGTGTTGAGATATCTCTCTCTCTCTCAAGCTCATTTGTATGCATGAGGTATGAGGTTTAGATGGCATTCATCTGGAGGACTTGTGCACYAAAATCAATGGAAAGCGCTGGCAGGCTTTTTCTGCCCGGGTTGCCGGGAGGACTTTTCCTGGCCGGCACGGCTGGGTGGGGGGTGCTTAGCCTGGGGAGCCGGGCAGGGCCTTGGGCGCTCATCTGGTCAGGCGGGCACTGCTGGCCTCGGCCTCCTGCCTCTGCAACCATGTCGGCCGCTCTGAAGCCGTGGAAGGGCCTGTAAATAGAACTGAGAGGTCTCGGAACGTGGCTTGTGAGCGCTCCGCCGTTGGCACGGGCCTGATCTTTGAGCGTTGTTTTACAGCTTGCTGAATGAAAGCCCTGCTCCTGCCTGGCTCTGGCTTCCCAGCCATTCCTGGCTGTCGGCTTCACCTGCTGCGTGATGTACAGCGATAACAACTCRCAGGTGCCTTCGTGTGCGACAGCTTGATTCATGTTCTTCATCTTGCTCCTTTGCAGTACACGGTCCCATTTTTCTTTTTTCCCACCAGGAGAAGCCGCATGCTCGTTCTGACTTGTTTTTTCTGGTTATGAGATGCAGATGTTGGTACTTGATATAATCTTCTTTTGGATGTGGAGTTTGCTGCTAGAATCGAGCTCTCTGTGACCGAGTTAATGCTGGAGCACGTACAAGATGATACTTGCATGAAGTCTTCTAAAGCCGTGGAAAAAATGAACTAGAATGCATGAAAATCCATATAACACTGCAGTGAAGCTGTTTAATTACTGAGAAAAAAAGCCAAGTAAAAGATAAAGGAAAATGACTTTAAGAGTACAGAAAGTGAATTGCAGTAAAAATGAGTATTTATGCAAGAGCAGATTTGGGGAAGGCGCGCTCTGCATCCCAAACAGCGGGAAGCTGCCGCGTGAGCGTGCGGCTCAGAGCAAAACCTTGGGGTTGATCCGTGGTTCAGGTGGGGCAGTTGCCCAGTTTGCCTGGAGACCTGGACACTCGTGGCAAAAATAAATCACTGCAGTGTCCTGTGGACCTTATGGGGTTTTGCTGGGGCCCTGCCTCGCTTGGGGTTTGCTCTTGATTTCTCAGAGGGAATCGCTCTGCGTGCAGGGACCAGAGGTGCTATTTGCCAGTCACTGCAAAGGAAGGCAGGGCGCCTGGCTGGGCACGGCCTGGGGRGCTGGCAGAGGGACAGGGCTGCCCYGYGSCCGCCTGGTGTCTTTGCCTGCTGGAGATGGGAACGCTCTGCCGGGGACTGTGTTTTGTGGGAACTGCAGGTGGCAGCAGGGACCAACTTATGCGGAGCGGCGCGCTGAACTTCCGTGCTCCGCAGTGGCTTGGCACATGGCAAAAGGAATTGGGACTCTGCAAGAAACCTTGATCTGCACGCGGCATTCCATATTTTTAAGGAGCTGACAAGTGGTTTTAGGTGTAATGTTTCCAATAACTGTAATGACAATTCACGGCTCCCTCTGGGATGCCCTGAACTGCCTTGCCCTGGGGCTGTTGCTGGTGGTTACTTTGCTGYGCTGGCACTGTTTTGAAAATATTGATTGAATTCTCGGGTTTTTATGGTGTTCCAACGGGGTAAGTCACTTGGGCAATATATTATTTATATTTAGCCCAGTTAAAAATCATTCTGGCCACGTGAACAGTAGAAACAGGTGAATGGCTGTACATAAACYAGGGAACTTGGTTCTGAGCGTTAACTCACTCTCTGAAAAACGTAAATCCGGGGGGTTTTATCTCTCTCTGGTTTTATTCTGATCGTTTAAAAAGACTTAGCTGCGGCCTAACGAGCAGAGTTGTCCTCTGCGCTCGCCGCTTAGGGCGTTGCGGCCCGCGGGGGTTTCCCGTGCGCGGTGCGGAGCCCGGTCTGCACACGCGCGTGTGCCCTGCAGGGCCGGAACGGAGCGGCTCGTCCTTGTGCGCCGGGCGCGGGAGCAAGGCCCTGGCCACGGCCGTGACCAGGAGCACGGCGGTGCCCGGCCCTGCCGCGCGGGAGCAGCTGCCCGCGCCTCGGAGCCGCCGCCTGCCCTGTGTATCCGCAGCCTGCGGGACGGACCCCGTGTCCTGCGGGACGGACCCCACAGCAGAGGTTCCGTTGCATAAGTTTAAACAGTGCATTAATTTCAGAAAATAACCACACATGAGCAAACGGCTGAGTTAAAGTATTAATTGGTTCCGCTCTCGGGAGTGTGTTAAAAGCTTAATGAGCAGTTATCACATTTAGCATGAGCATGCTTATTTCCAAATATGAATTTGATGTTGCACATGCATAGTTGAGTAGAGAATAAGTAAATATATTTTGATGGTGCTTTTAGGGAGCTGAYGTGCAGTTGGGCTTGTACATGCCTAAAATGCTCCTTGTGGCAAAAAGTGGATAAAAGAGCCCTTGGGCAAAGCCTGGCGTGTGTGGAAGCTACGTGTGACGTGCGGGTCTGAGGGGATGCGGGCACCGGGGCACAGGGTGTCTGTGCCGGCGGCTTGAGACCCAGCTCAAGGCCCCTCTTGTTGCAGCACGCGGGCTGCGAGCGCGCCGGGTRCGTGGGGGGCAGAGCGGAGCGGTGGCGCTCCGCTGCATGGGGTGTGCACCCCACAGCGTGCCAGCCTGGCTCCTCGGAGCGCTGCCCTCGCACCCAGCCTAGCCCGGTGCCGGCCAGAGGTCGTCTTAGGCTGCTGCTGGCGGGCCTGGAAATGGTGATTTCATTCTTCAGTTATTTCACTTCACTTACTATTGATGTGTGGGGTGGCGAATATTTGTTTTTGAATAGTCTCTCTAGCCTGACTCCRTCAGGGAGCGGAACCTGGTGTTTGCATTAAATATCGTATCGAGTGATTTGCAGTAGCCGTGGGCTTTAGAGGGATGAGAGCTGTTTGCTTTCCACCCAGGAACCTCCCGCCAGGGCTTTAGCAGGCGTCTTGGCTCCCTTCTCGCAGGAGAAACAAATGCTGCTCAAAACTTACATTTTGATTGCGGCTGCCGATAGCAAAGCAGCAGCGTGGAGCTGCCTGCTGTGCCTGGTATGAGCTGTGGGAACAACGTGGGAACTTGCTCATTACATCTGGGCAAGAGACGTGATAACTGCTGTGGTCTGGGCTGTGCTGAGGCAGGGGCGGGAGGCCGGCAGCGTCAGCCCATCCCCAGGGCGTCGGGGCYGGCCGCCTCSGGAGCCGCTCTGCTCCCCCCTTCCCGTTGTAACCCATGGCGATCGTGGATTCTTGCGCCTGCTCCTCGGTCAGTGGCCCAGGTGCCTGTCCCTGGTCAGCAGCATGGGCCAGCCCAGACCTAAGGGGTGGGAAGGGGCCTGTCAAGCTCCTGGAAACAGCCCAGCTGTTGGAGTTTCACYGCTACCYGAGTCCTGCCTAAGTGTGAAGCGGSGCCTTGCCTGCTAGCGGGCCTGTTAGAWCGGCATCGGGGTGATGTGGTCCCCTGGCCTTACCTGTGCTGGTCCTGTGTGTTCAGCCCTCTTGCCGGGGYAGTTACATGTTGGATTAGGCGCGATGGGAGCTGCCCTTCCAGGAGGCACCAAGGCTGAACCGGCGTCTCCAGCGCAGGGCAGGGCAAACCCCCCAGCCAGCAGCTCGGCGGGGTCACCGCGGGGAGCCAGAGCCTGAGAAGGACGCGGGAGGGGCTGGTGCCTCCCGCCAGAAATGTCAGAGGACGTGGCTTGAAAGCAGGCAATTTTCTTCTGCGGTAGCTGGGGGAAAAGGTTGTGCTCCTCCAATTACAGTTTGGAAAATACAGAATCACCAGCATTAGCGGCGCAAAACGGTGCTCCTGGTCATTCAATTGTGTCTCCACTGTTAAATCCTGATTACTTTAAATGCAAGTTTGCTATTTAAATGTGAAAATGACTTCCTAGTAGGACAAGATAGAATGTGGAATGTGAAAATATTGATGCTGGTTATTTATCCAGCGGTTGCATCCAATGCTAGCAGGTAATTTTCGTGTGTTCTTTGGGCTGCTYTTCTGCCATTTGCATAAGGAAATTGCTCCTTTGTGAAGGCAGTGCCATGCCCCCGGGAAGCGTGCCCTGCGGGCAGCCCTGCAGCACCTGCAGAGAGCCGGGAGGTGGCTGGCAGCATCGGCACCGTGGCAGGCGGGCAGAAAATAAGGATAGGAATAGCAGGGACGCYGGCCGTGCCCGGGGGCGGCCGCTCGGTCCCGGCGGCTCCGGCGCCGCGCCTGCCCCGCGGCCGTGCAGGCCGAGGCTCCCGAGCGCGGGGCCCTCCCTGCCTCGCAGGCCCTGGCTGGGCCGCCCTCACCCTCTCGGGCTGCGTCTCCGCTGCTGCTCCGAGGATGGTGAACGCTGCGGGTCCCCGCACCAGCGCCTGCGCGCCGCAGGACGGGGGTAGCCCGGCACTTGGCCAAGCAGGTTGCTCTGGTTCCTCAGGGACGTGTAAGAGCAAGGGAAAAGCTGCTCTGAACTGCACAAAYGTCCTGCGTGTTTTTCCAAAATCCCACGTGGCAAACCCTGCTGCTGGTAGCTTCAGGCGTGCTCTGAAAAGCAGCTCCGTTCCGTGCACCTGCTTTGGTGTTCGTATTTGGGTGCTTGTTGGGGGTGTTCGATGTGCCCGGACCGCCCAGCTAAGCGTTGGGAGTGCTGGGGTGACGCAGGCCTGCCGTGACATGCCCTTTTCCCATGCTGGCCCAGCGGTGATCCCCATGCTCCTGTGTCCCTCTTCTCTTACAGAGAAATGGCCCTGGCCAGCCGCCTTGGCTTCGTATTCTGGAAGTGCTGTGCACGTTTCCAAGGAAGGCCAAGAGTTTTCCATAGGGCACAGGTGCTGTGGTGCCTCCGTGGAGCTGCCAGCCTAGAATGGGCCCAGCGTGAACGTGTTGCATGGAGCAGRGCGGTGCATGGGGGGCGGAAGCAGGTCAGTGTTGTGTCGTGCAGGTCCTTTTGCAGCCTTGGGTGACCAGGCAGGGCAGCCCCGTGCCGGGCACTCGGCTGCCCAGCGAGACGGGCGCCCGTTGCTGGCGGGGGTGAAGGAGGCCTTGACGGGCGCAGGGAGGAGTGGCGAAGCTGCCCCGCGGAGTGGGTCTGCGTCACGTCACATCGGGTGCACAGTCACTGCGATCAAATATTGCACAGCTATTGTATTTTTCCTAGAGTTAAAGTATTTTTGATAAGATGGGCAAATCCTAACCTTTACACAGTAGTGGTGGGTGCAAATATTAAATGGCTCCATAACCTGCTCTAAAGCAGTGCTTTTTATGGGGYGGGAGGARTGGATGGAGGAACTCAAAATGTGCATAGTGATGTGATATGTATAGAGATAACACATGGGGACATGTTTGKAAAAACAAGAACTGCAAAATGTTGATGTTGTCTTCAGCAACGGTGCCTTGGGAGGCGCGGTGAGGCCGGGTGCCGGGAGCTGCGCTYGGGCGCTGCAGCCCGCGGGCCCCGCGTGTGTGAGGGCTGTCTTGGGGCCGCCCGCCTGCCGGGGGGCGCAGCGGGGCTCACGGGGGGCATAGCGGGGCTGGTGGGAGTGCTTGCTGTTGTGCTTACGCTGTGGAAGGGGTCTGGCTCTCCCTTTGGGGTCTGTGTGTTTCATTAGCTGGGTTTTGCAGCAGGGAGGGAAGGTAATTGAATGTGTTCTGGGCTGCAACAACGAGTTCCTGCCTCTAATAGATTCTTGTTTCTCAGTTTTCACTCACAATTTGCTGACAAGATGATAAAAGATACCGTGGTGTGTGGGGGCCTTGTTAAATAGGCACTTTACTGCCAAAGACAGGAAAATAATTTAAAAAATGCTCTGCTTCCGTGTAGCACTAGTGTGCTGATGGGGGCGACGGGTTCCCCCTTACCTGGGGAGCAGCCTGGGGGTAGGTGAGATGGATGGGAWTTGGGGGGGGGCAAGCGGTGCCAAGAGCCTGCTGGGAAGCGGGAGTCRAGGAGGAGGAAGGTGGGGAAGGCACCCACCAAACCCCCATGTCCTCCTGTGTGCAGGCGGTGCCTGCCATGGGCCCCACTCCCGGCACAGGGCTGGTGGCCAGGCCTGGCATGTGGTGTCCAGACACGAGCCCCCCGGCGTGGGGGCCGGGATGGATCCCACACCGCGAGCTCCTGCTCCACTCACGGGATGGCCGGGGACATCCGGGCGGCTCTGAGCTGCGGCCTCCTGCCCGCCTGGGGCCGTGGTGCGGGGACCGGGCCCTGAAAACGCCGCTGCTGAAGGGAGAGGCCTCGCAGAGAGCGGGCGCTCGGGGGTTTGCAGAGAGGCAGTTGCCGTGTTTCGTGKGGGGGGGTGTGAAGGCTGCTTGATGTTGTAGCTTCATAGAGCAATGCCATGCTTTTTTCAAAAGCCCATCAGACCTTGTCCTTCTTTCCAAGGATAACTGAGGATAAAAAAAAATGGTCTGATGGATGCGTATGTGAGATGTTCAAATGTATTTAAACACATTCTTGAGATGTAGACTCAAGTGCTTAAAAAAGGGGAAAAAACAAGATAGGAAGCAGTGATGAATATTTGAAGAAACAGCAAAACAGCTATGCACAGTCCAAACAAGTTACCTGGTTAGGAAGCAACATCTGAACTTGTCCTTTGGTCAAACCTGGGCTTGCTAAAACAGCCCTGGTGTCAGCATTTCTGTAAGGACAGACCTTGTGCCACCGCGGGGACTTCAGCTCCTCGGGATGACCCCAGGCCAAGCAGCTCCAGAGGCCGGGGCATCGGGACTGGCGCTTCTGCTGCAAATGTAAGTCCCTGTCAGCAGCCGGTAGCTGGAGGGTCTTGGCTTTTGTCCGGTCTTTATACCAGCCTCCTGCTTCCTGATGACATGGAGATGCTCTGTATGGCCTTTTGGCTGTCATCTTGGAAAGCACACAGCAAAACTCTTTAAAAAAGAAAAAGTATATATTTTTCTGATCATCTATCATGGTTCATAGGAACCAACACGCACACGCTTGCAGTCTTTCCGAGCCCCTTCTCCACAGCTCCATGGTTCCAGAAAAGTACATGGCTGTAAGTGGAGCTGAGGGCCCCTCRCTGCTGGTCGCTCAGGAGGCCTGGGGCCTGCGGGACCGGGGGGCAGCCAGCTCCCGTGCCTGCCTGCGCCGGGGCTGCGGCTGCTGCGGGGCCCGCGTTCCTGCCCGCGCAGCCGGGGCGTCGCGGAGCTGGAGGAGGTGCCGGGGGGCACCCCGCCTGCCGGAGGCGCTGGCTCTGCTCACCCTTGTTGTTTGGTGGCATTTGGTGCCAACGCCATGGGTCCTGTCCCTGTGTCTCAAGGGTGTGACCTTGTGGCTAAAGAAGCAGCTAAAATGGGATGTGATTTCAAGTTAAAGACCTAAAATGCAGAGAGGAAGAAAAAAACGCCAAATTTTCCTCAGGCATGGCAAGGCTTAGGGACTTGACTGTAAGTGATGGCGCTCCTAATAGTAATTCCAAAAGAAGAGTTATTTTGACTTCCACAGAAGCTTTGGTTTGGATGCAGCTSGTGGCTTGCTGTATCCTCAAATCCATCCTGTCACCTGGCCCGTTATTTTCTGCCTTGTCTCTCCTACAAAGATACGTAAGTGTGATAGAAAGTTTGTATGTACTTGCAGATAATTGAGAGATATAGCAGTATTGGCAGTGTGCTGTTTCATTGCTCTGTGTGTGGTACATGGGGATTGGTGGGTAAAAGTCCTTTCAGAGGTGCCAGGGGTTATGGTCCTGCTGAAAGGTCAGTGCAAAATTGAGCTGTGAATTCCTGAGAAGCTGTAAAACCTGCCAAGGTGGCAAACATGTCGTGYGTGGGCCTTGCTGTTGACTGAGCGCAGTGCAAATACAGGTGGGTGCAGTGGCTGGAAACAAGACCTGAGGTAGAAAAAAGAGGGAAGGAAAGAAGAGGATGCCGGAAGAGAAGGAAAGGAGCACCCTGCTTGAAAGATACCTTTTTAGTTATTCACTGACAAGAAGGACAGTTTCCAGGTGACATTATCTTTCTGGATAAACTTGTGAGAAGAAGCTCAGTTGATGGACCCAAGGTGCACCTGCATTAGAGCATGTTAATAAAGGCTTGTGCAGGAGGTGTGTGTAAGCGAGAAGCAGCCATGCTCCATCTCCTTCAAACTGTGCCCAGCCTCTCCCCCAGAAGGCCTGAATGCTTTCTGGCCCYGTGCTGGTAGCTCTGGGGCCTGTCTGCTCTTGGAAGTCAGTTGTTTCCAGTGCAGGTGARTGGTCGGGTTGAGGGGGATTTTTGGCTTCCAGACAAACCTCTCTGTGCTGGGGAGCAGCCTGCTTGCTGTCGCTGGCTGTGGATAAAGCAGGATTCRCACTGGCAGGAAGACAACAGGTATCCCGGGAGGCTTCCTCCACGTCCCGAAGCAGCCCTGGGGTGCTGAGCCCTTGTGTGGAACCGCTTCCCATGGGATCACCGTGCCCGGAGCCCTGCACTCCTCTGCCCACTGCTGCCGTAGGAGCTGTTTGCTCTGCGGGACCTTGGGGTCCCAAAGGCACCGATGGACCCCGGGTAGGACCCAGGCAGCCTCACTGGGACTGCGGCCTCGAGAGCTGCTTTGCTCCTCCTCTAAAGAGAGGACAGAAAAACTGCCTTTGAGGAAAGGGTTTCTGCAGCCYTGGATTGCGGAGGAGCAGCAGGAGCGGGGAGCATGGATGCAATTTTCTTGTGTGTGTGTTGGCCAAAGACCAGCCATGTGCTTCAGTGAACAGGAGCATCGTTGATTAAAGTGGCATCGCTGTTGATGCCGTATTTCAGCGGCGTCGTGCGGTGTTGGTAGCTCAGATCTATCTATCTTGTTAACTTAAGCTGAAACGGAGAAAGCAGCAGGAATTTAAAAATCACTCCCTGGAATCTCTGCCGAACTTGCAGTATGAGCAGTGAAGGCAGGCTGAGATACAAGCTGAGAAAATGCACGTTTGCCTTTCATTTCTGTTTTTTATCCAGCTGAAGGAATTCCGTGTAGCTTTAAATACTCCCACCTCTTATTTTTAGTTGAACATTAAATGACAGTAATAGATTAGATGTCGTGTGAGGGTATCTGCCTGAATGACACATTACCTGCAGTTTAGGTGCGTTTGCATGTGTTGCAAATCAAAACATGTGGAGTCGTATCTCTTTTTAACTCCAGTTTCTGAAATCTCTTATTTGCACCAGTTAGTGTGTTTGGTGGGTGGCTCYGGGCTCAGAAGAAGCGAGTGCAATATCCCTGGAGTCAGAGGGCTGCCCGTGCCCGTTGAGCATTTTGTTAGGACAGGATTTGCTGGCATCTTCTCGCTCTGGTTTGGTAGAGGAGGCCTCRCTGGTTCTCCAGACAGGGCCTCAGCACCGCTGCTGCTCCCCCGTCGTTGCTCCTTGGGGGATACTTCAGTTTGCCTCCCCTTGTTGGTTACTGGCTCCGCTTCCCTTGGAAGCTTCCCTTGGAAGCGGAGTGCGGGACTGGCAGTGCTGTGGGCTGGAAAGCCAYGGCAGGGACCCAGGGGCCCATGTCAGGCCCCCCATTAGCGGCAGGTGTTGCGTTTTGAGAAGCGACTACGTGCTAGTTTTTCTGGTTAGTTTGATTGTGTGTGATCTGTTAATGCCGCCATATCCCCGAAGGACAGCAGCAAAGTGCAAAGGATTTGGGAGCCTGTTTCTGGGAGGGGAAAAAAAGATTTTTGCGAATGTGATTTCCCAAAAATGGCTGCACCTGTGCTCCATGTGCCTGTCTGTCCTGCCTGCTGCTCGTGCTGCTTGCTCGTTATCCTGGTTAAACCAAAAGGACTTCCTAGAGAAAAGTGACGCTAAGAGTTGTCTAATTGTAGAAGATCAGCAGGATTTGGAGCAATCTAGGACAGRCTTTATCAGGCATGGCATAAGTGGAGCCCTTTCACCCTCCTGCTGTTTAATAGAGGGCYGGGATTTACTTGAACTTGAGGCTGATTCAGCAGAGATGGATTTGCCCAGATGGAAGGAACCCTCAGCCCGGGTGTCGGAGCAGATCCAGGCTGCTAAAGCACGGGGGAGGCGGGAGGTGTTTGCTCTAAGGTTGTTCAACGTGTAGGAGGAAGAACCGCAGCCAGCAGAGCCAAAGCCATCGGGTAACGGCAATATCCTGGTCGTGATCCCGCTGTTTGCAGCAGGGTAAACAGCAGTGCCTCAGCACAAATATAAATGTCAAAAACTGATTGGAGAGATGAGAGTGCCAAAAGGTGAGATTGGAAAGCAGAGAAATAGCATATTGCAAGAAGCAGTCCTCGCGTTGGGTGTTAAAATGCTCCTCTCTCAGCTCAGCACTSAAGGGCTGCTGTAAAACGAGCAGTAAAAGGGCTTGGACGAGCAGGGGTGTTTGGTGGGCAGCCGCTGAGCGCGGGCCCGGGCGGCCGCCGCCGTCCTGCGGTGTGGCGGTCACCGAGCGGGTCGGTGTGCTGCGGGGGTGTGTGTGTGTGTGTGTGTGTGTGAGTGTGTGTGACACTGCCGTCCGCTGCAGCCCGCGCGTCCCTGGAGATGTCGACGGACGGAGCTGGCAGCCGGGTGTGGAGCTGGGCTGGGGCCGCGTGCGTCTCGGAGGGTCGGTGCGGTTCCCCTGCTCGCTACGTGGAACAGGGGTCATTSATTGTGGAGTCCAAAAACACCATTAGCGGGCTGCTCCCAAATGCAGACCTGTTCTGATTTACCCTTGTCCTGTGTGAGCACTTGTAGTTATTCCCTCTGGTTTAAARGAAAGATACCCCCAGGAAAACCAGGAGTAATGCTGCAGTTGACTGGCTTCCTCAATCATGAGCTTGCAGTGGTAACAACAGAGAAAATGTGGAAATGTGTGAG
>PTEX01000052.1:1899535-2029459 GCA_003342815.1 Eudromia elegans | reverse complement strand
TGTGAGCAACCTTTTTTCTTTTTTTTTTTTTTTTTCCCTGATGGAGGCAGGATAGGAGAGCTGTTAATATTCTTTTACCAGGATCGGTGCCTGCAGTCGACTGCTCGCGGTGCATGGTAAGACTGGCAAGCAGATGTTTCCCGGGACCGGCTCTGGCTGCTTCCTTTGCTTGTTTTTATCACCGGTGCTTAGGCTGTAGGAGCGCAGCCCCTGTGCTGCGAGGCCGCCGGTGCCTSCCTCCCTCCCTGTGCTTTCCCTTGCCCTGTTGGCTGTGGCACCCCAGAGCAGCGCGGGCGGCGGCGCCCTCGTCCTCGGGGCCGCGTCAGCGTGCGGAGACGCAGAGCAGGGTGGTCCCACCTGTCTGCTGGCCGGGTGCCCCCCACTGTGGCGGGCACGTCGCRCTCTCCCTGGCGAGCCCCGAGCGCGCGGCCCCACGGTGGCACCGGCGCCTGGTTGCACTCGTTTTCTCCCGTTCTGTTAGCCTAACTTGCCAAGTTGGGCTGAGAGTATCAACTACACGTTGCCATTCTTATCACGTTAATCGTTTTCACTGGTTGGAACTGTCTCCTAAGTTTTGTTCTAAAATTTCCCCAAACAAACCCCTAATAACTTCCACTTTGTAGCTGTCTTTGTAGCTCTGTATGGGAATAACCACAGTAATTTTCTTCAGCTTTTCAAGCTAAGCCCTTGGGCTGCAGGGTTGGCTTCTGACTCTATATTGCTGCTTTTCCAGGGACTGAGAATATTAGATGTCTTTTTTGAAAAACAGCACTTAATTTCAGAAAGCGTTAACTTTTGCTCCTCATTTACTTGACTGCTGAAGCCATTTTTGATGTAGATGCCCGGCTACCAAARCGATGCTGTTCTGCTAAGGCTGAGATGGTGCTAGGGCAGGTTCCGTGCACCGCACGCAGTTTATTCTGGCGACGAGAGCCTCACGTCGGGGCTCGCCTGCGTCGGGGCTCGGCGTGTGTCGCGGCCGCTGCAGCTCCCGACCTCGCTGCCGCGCGGCGGCCAAGCAGCTCTGCTGGACCCAGCAGAGCGGGCAGGCGACGCGGGACGCGGTGTGGACGTCTGGGGGAACGAGGGAGGCCCTTCTTTCCTCCTGAGCCGTAATTCACCGAGATAAGAGCTGGTGTTGGGTGCTCTGGTCTTTATGTAGCCTTTTCCCTTAGTGCCTACRTGTAGCGTTCCCCAAAATAAGCCTTAGCAGGATAATGTGGTTGTGGTCCTCTGAGCTTGGAGGTGATTTTTTAAAACACATTTTTCTTTTTCAGTGGGAGTCCGTCTGTCCGTCTCTGCTCCGGGTGTGGAGGTGACGACTGCCACAAGGTAAGAGCTGGTGGGTTATGGGACCCTGATTCTGTACTTTGCAGTCACACAAGTTGCTTTTGCCTGGCCTGGCTGGGCAGAGGAGGGATTCCCATTTACACGAGGGCATCCACTGGCCTCTGCTTTCCTCTGTCTTCAAACCTACTGCCCTATTTGTGGATAGGTTGAAGGGTGGAAAGTAAAATCAGGGTTTGGAGAAAGAGCCAAGAGCAGCCACTGACATCCCATGCAACCTTGTAAAGGAGTGGAGGCCCAAATCCACGAGGTTTTCAGTGGTGTTTATTAACCAACAAATGTAGCGGGGCTGGGGAGGGTGTTCCTGCTTTCCTGGCTGTATGGCAGGTAGCGGTGTTGCCTTGCAAGGGTGCAGCGGGCATGAAGCAGCGGCACGGCGATGGGCTYGTGGGTCCTCGTTGCTGCTGCGGAGTTTGGTGGGTTTGGGCACCTCTCTCGAAGGAGGCGGAAGCATCTGGGGCGGTTTGGCCGCTGGGGAGCAGAGCGTCCATCCCTGCTCCTGTGAGGCGTTCTCTCGTCTCCCTGTTGCGGTGGAGTGTCGTGTGGGCGAGCTCCCCAAGGGTCCTGGAGGCCACCTGCAACTTCAGCATAAAATGAATCGTTTCCATCAATTCTGCTTTCTTGGCTTTCCATCCCGCTGCATCTACTCSCCCACGATTTAGTGAAGCAGGGATGCACCTTCCTCCCCCGGCGTAATGCAGCATGTCTCAAGAATACAGAGACAATTTGTCTGCCTGACAACATGAAAAYGGGATTATAGAAACAGAGGCTTGTCTGTGGGAATGTGTGTTTTACTGTCCTTCTCAAACAGATAAATATACACAGCTCAGGTAAATGACCATAGCATAAAGTGAAAGTGAATTTTGGTTATTTTAAGTGCAGAATTACTCGTTTTTAGGTTGATATTGGTGTTTCAAATTGCATGCAATTTGAGGGCTGATGAAGTAGTTATGTTTCTCATTTAGACTGTCATAAAACACGATTTTCAGATATTACGAACTACTTCAAAAACAATTCTCTGATTTTTGTATTTTTAAAGCATACCAGAAATTTTCTTCTCTAAATAGACRCCATGTACCACTAGCTTGAAGAAATCAAAAGGCTTACTGTGAAACTACAGAAACAGTAGCAATATGCAGAGGCCGGAGTTGGAGCATTTTGTGTGTCTCCTGAGCGGAGGTGAGTGCCACAGCCCTTGGCTCCCGCCGTGGGAGCGCAGTTCAGGGCGGCCTCGCGACGCCGGATTTTTATGAGCTGCCACAGAGCAAGAAATTCCCTCACCTGATAGAGGGGCCCCAGAGCCTCCGAACAGTCTCCAAGCACAAGTAGTGGCTACACACGGTTTTTATTCTATTACCTCCTTTCCTCCTCTGCCACCCCCAGCTCCGTGCTGTACTCATGCATGAATTGCATCCTGTACAGGAGCTTGCAAAGAGATCGACTGCTGTAGAGCAGCCCTGTTTAGCAGGCAGAACTTGCAGCTCGGGGAGAGCTTGGATTGTTTTTTCCTTCTTTCTCTTTCTTTAGTGGTGATAAGTTATTGATCCCAGGTCCTGCGCTATCAGGTGACTTTTTCCAGGTGTTTTTCATGCATCAGGCCCCTACTCGGATCCTACGGCCAGTAACTTTGTGCTTTGCTGTCCATCGGTGGGAGCAGCCCTAAGGATGTGGCGCTCRGGGCAGGAACGCAGTGCCGGGACTGCTGTGCAGGGACAGGAGGGACACCCTTCGGGATCCGCCCGCGCAGGGACAGGGTAATTCCTCAAGGGACAGGGAGGCGCTTTGGCATCGTTTCGGGCGAAGCTGCTTCCTGGGCAGGGTGCGACTGTAGCACACGTGGGGCTGTGAGCAGCCCGGGGGATGTCGCTGTGACGGGAGGCGTAGGCCTGGGTCCCTCGGCTGAGCTGCCGGGTTGGTGGCTGCACRGCTGGCAGCGGTGAGAGGAGTGCTGGGTTCGTGCTGCTGATGGCACTGGTGGTGTTCCCTGTCACACAGTCGCTGATAAAAACGTGGTGCTTCCTTCACAGATCTCACTGGTGCTTCCCCAGGTGCATCCCAGTGGACGTGTGGTGGGCGCCCGGACCCTGGGCATGGGCTGCAGGACTGTTTCAGCAGYGGGTTACACTCGACAGCCCTTCAGACCATTTCTAACGGGGTAATTTAGAGGTCAAAGGCACTTGTATATATGTTGCAATATCCCAACTCGTCTCTGTCTTCCTCCTCCTTGTTATACCGTGTCATGCTAGCAGAAGCCTRAACATTTACATTCTGCTTCAAAAGCTCTGTGGATATTCTTATAAGAGAACAGAGTGCACGTTGTTGCCAGTCTGGCGATGACGTGGCGTTCGGGCACTCCAGCTGGAGTGCTGCCTTTCAACAAGTTTTTCTGTAAATCCTGCCCCGTTGCTGACGAGCAGACGGTGTGTGTTGTCAGTCTCGAACCGTGCACGTGTCAGACGTGATAAAGGCAAGGAGCGGATAGCGGGTGCGCTGGCTGGCTGCACGTGGGCTGGAGCTGCAGGATTCTTCTATGCTGTTATTGCTTTCACGTGATTTATTTGTGTAATTTCTTGGGGAAAGTCATCTGCAGATTTCAAATACGTGGTCGTGTAATCTTAGGGATTTATTCTTCCTGTGTAAATTGGGACTATCAGTATCATYTGAACTACACTGGCACTAAAGTAGTGCAGAAAAAAAATCCAGACCACTTTAGCACATGACTTCAGCAGAATGACTGCAGGTTTGTATTAACATGTCTGGCATATAATAATGTGACTCTGGAGCAGCTCATAGTCCACCTAAGATGTGGTGCTATTTTGGAGTAGAAGTTATTGAACATTAGAGACAATGAGCAGAAGGCTTTAGAGGTGCAGTGTGTAGAATTTCCCATATCTTATGAAAATAAATGTCTTATTTTCATGCTAGGTACAGTCTTTTTCATCCTGTCATGGAAATAACTAAGGAAGATAATTAGTTTCATCCTCATTTTTTCTCTCTCTCCACTGAAGGAGGAGACCAACTTTTATTTTAAGACTATTTCCACTGTAATTCAACTGGAGTAATTACTATGCAGCAAATACCAACTTCTCTTATAGCTTCAGGAAACTTGTGAGCTTGTGGTTTGTTTGGTTGTTTTCCAAAGGCTTCAYGTCGCTGTCTCGGTGTTTAACCAGAGAGTGTGTAACGATTTGGCCAGGACTCATGATGCCCCAAGGCTGGGCCCTCCGGCTGGCAGCGTCCTGCTCCCCGAGGGCTCCTGCTCCTTTGCTGCAGGAAGCTGCCACCTTGGGCTCCCTGGTCAGCGCCCAGTAGATTCACTATGTTTGTCTGTTTTCATTWTGCAGCAATTGCTGGTGCCACCGCTCAAGTCCTTCCACAAGCAATCTGAAGCAGACTGCTGCCAGGCTTGTGTTTTGGTGAAGCTCCTGTGATTAGAGACTGTGGGACAGAGAGCTTAACAGGATGCGGGGATAATTTGCAGGGCAAGCGCAGACGTACAGACAGCGAACCCACTGAGGAGCACCACGAACACTTCAGAGGAGGTGAGTTCTTTCAGTCAGTGCCTTAGAAATACAGTGGCGTGACAGGAGTAGGCAAGAGGTGCAGTTTGCCAAGGCAGGGGTTTGAATGTTGTGCTGCTTCCTGAGCAGGCCAGCAAGGAGCACTGCCCTCAAGGGCTGTGGAGCAGGGGAGCCCTATGGCCTTGGGCTCCATGCTGCTTCTCACCAGCAAAATCTGTGTTACCAAACACCGGTGGGCTCTAGCCAATGACCTTCCCTCACCGCTGTCTGTCTTTTAAGATGGACAASGTTGCTCGAGTGCTTTTTTCAGATGACACAACATGTTTTATTTACTGCAGGAAGCAGAATTATCTGCGTCGCTTCTGGTCTGGCTGCCTCAAATCACATTCCCCCTCTCTTTTTTGTTTTATTGGTTTCTTAGTACAGAAGTGCAATTCCAACTAGGTTGTCTTTGTGGCTCTATAAATTACCCGATATTGCCGTGTTGCATCAGTTCAGAGCCAGGCAGTTGTGGCAAACAGGTGTTCTGCACTTTAATATCCCTCGCTTTCGGTGCAGAGATCGTGCTTTCTGCTGATCTTGAGAAATGGCAGGGGCCCGAGGGATGCTTTGGATGCTGAGTACGTGACTCTTGACCCAGGTAGTGAATGCAGATGGAAACATTATATTTATAAAGGATTTAACTGCTGAGCTAGYAGCACAGAAGCACAGTTTAAAGTCCTAGTAAAATGGCAGCAACAGAGTCCCCAAGAGAGCCCTGTCACTTACTGTCAAGTACCTGAAACTAAATGAAGTCCAAATAACTTAGACTTAGCATGACTTAATATTTCTCTTTGCCACATCTGTCAGAATCCTCCTTTCTGTCCTGAGGATTTTTCAAATGCTAATAAAAAGTTAAGTGAGCAAAAGGCATAGCTCTGTAGAAAGAGAAGTTGCCTTTGGTTTCGCACTGCTACCTGTGTGAGACGCTTCTGCTCTTTGGGGCCTCTTCAGGTTCTTGCATTTTTGCAGCTGAGACCCCTCCCTCAGCCGCCTCGGTTGGGAGGAGACCTCGGAGCTAGAGCTGTCCTTCCCTGGCCAGGGGACTGGGAGCCTTGTCAAGGGAAAATGCATTTTGTTCCTTTCACAGAACTACCAGTGCTGGGTGCTTGCATGTGGGCTGGTCTAGATAGGAGGTCTTTTCCTGCYTTACACAGGGGTGTCCTTGGTCTCTGCATGTTCTGTCTCTAGCTTCTTCCAGGGAAGGTTTGTTTTCCTTGCACTTTCCCAAGTGTTGTGATCCCTGACTCATCTCCAGTGTAGTGAACCAATATTTGAGAGACACAAAGCAAATACCCTCTTATATTACTGCTGTGCTAAAGAGAGACAGGCAGTACCTCAGGTCTGTATTGACTCGCATCACGGTGCGCCCTGCCCGTGCAAGTCCCACCTCGGCTGGGGACTGAGCACCTGCACCCGCTGTGTGAGGCTCGCTCGGTGACGCGGCCCATGCGCTGGCCTGGCCCGCGGCCTCCTGCCGGCAGCGGGAGCCGAGGCCTTTGCCAGCGGGTGCTCAGCACGTCCCTTGCATGAGCTCCTTCATTTCAATCTACCTGCACCGTCCGGGACCTCCTTCCCCTTGTGCTTAGGGTGGGCGACGCAAACTCCTTTATATCTCCCTCCCTTTATATCTGCTCTGGACACTGCTGCTGAGGTTCATTTCTTGCCTTGTTAATTTGAGGTCTTCATCACTGTCTCTGCCTCCCTCCCTGGGCTTGTTTTCTTCCCATCTACAAGCAAGGCATCTTCGCTTTTGAGACCCTTCCATGTCTGCCCGAGAGGCTAAGATGCTGTAGGCTCCTGTTTCTGCCCYGATGACGTTGCTAGTCTTGCTCACCCACCTCCTCCTCCTCTTTTGTCTCGCTGTGGGCAGATGAAGCTCCTTGTTGAGCAGCCAGGCAGCTTCAGGGCTGCCCCTCTGCCTGCCTTGCAGCCTACCCAGCAGTGCTGTGGCCTCCAGGACAGCCCACCTGGGGGACAGAGGCCACCTGGCTGTTGTCACCCCCAAAATGAAGCCTTGGGGATGATGCACTGCTGTGACATGCATAATATAGTTTAGCCCCAGTCAAGGGTCYGGGCGATCTGTATGCATAAGCTTCTCCTATACGAATTGGTTAGACTGGAAGTATCTACATTTTATAAATGTAATTCTATAAATCAAATCATTTTCACAGATCACACTTTCSTTTTATTGCAATTTGTTATTTGAGGGCATATGGTAGCTTTCCATAAAGTGTCGCTTTAATTGCCTTCTGGATATRTCCTATAAATCCTGACAAATGTTTTTAAAAGAGAAAACCAAGGCGTATTTTTCTTCTCTCAGAGCTTGCTCAACAAACTGCCTGTACCTTTTCCATGGGGCCTTGCAAAATGGTGTTATGTCAAGAAGAATAATGCTATTTAATTTATGAACCATTAATATTTATTGCACATACAATCACTGGCATTTTGTGCGTGGGAGCTGGGCAGCAGCTAATAAAATTGGAAAGAGGTTATATATTTACCAGGACTGCCCAGATAATTCATATGGGATAATTATTTGATTAATTTCTTTTCTTTGGTTGACAAATTTCCTGGTAGTGGCCAGTGAGATTTCTTAAAACATGYTTGTTTATTCACAGAATCACAGAATGGTTRAGGTTGGAAGGGAYCTCTAGGGATCATCTAGTCCARCCCCCTGYCAGAGCACATGGCAYAGGATGGCATCCAGGCAGGTTTTGAAGATCTCCAGAGAAGGAGACTCCACAACCTCTCTGGGCAACCTGTTCCAGGGCTCCGTCACCCTCACAGGAAAGAAGTTCTTCCTCATATGGAGATGGAACTGCCTGTGTTTCAACTTGTACCCATTACCCCYTATCYTATCACTGGAGTACTTACACATATTGATCAGATCTCCTCTCAGTCTTCTCTTCTCTAGGTTAAACAGGCCCAGCTYGCTTAGTCTTTCCTCATAAGATAGATGATCYAGCACCTTCATCATCTTTGCTGTTCTAYGYTGGACCCTCATAGAAGCTCTACACCCCTCTTGTCCTGCGGAGCCCAGAACAGCCCACAATACTTCAGGTGCAGCTTCACCAGAGCTGAGTAGAAGGGCAGGATCCCCTCCATGGCTCTGCTGGCGATGCTCCTCCTGATGCAGGCCGGGATCCCATTGGCCTTCTTGGCCATGAGGTCTCATTACTGCCTCATGGTTAACTTGTCAACTGGGACTCCCAAATCCYTCTCCACAGACCTGCTTTCCAGCAGCTCAGACCCTAATCTATACTGGTGCCTGGGGTTATTCCTGGCCASRTGCAGGAYCCTGCACTTGTCCTTATTGAATCTCATGAGGTTCCTTCTCCGCCCAACTATCCATCCTGTCCAGGTCTCTCTGCATGGCAGCACAGCCCTCTGGAGTGTCAGCCACTCCATCCAGCTTGGTAACATCTGTAAGCTTGCTCAGGGTGCACTCTGTGCCCTCGTCCAAGTCATCGATGAACAAGTTGAACAGCAGTGGGCCCAGTACTGATCCCTGGGGGACATCGCTGGCCAGAGGCCWCCAACTAGACTCGGCCCCATTCATCACCACCCTCTGAGCTCTGCCATCCAGTTAGTTCTCAATCCACCTCACTGTCCATTCGTCCAGTCCACATTTCCTGAGCTTGCCTGTGAGGACGTTATGGGAGACAGAGTTGAAAGCCTTGCTGAAGTCAAAGTAAATAACGTCCATGGCTCTTCTCTCAGTCAGTCATCCCAAGTTCATAATGAGTTTTTCACTAATTTCTACAAATAATTAAACTCTTTTATTATTAGGGATTTGTAAGTGTGCTGAGCAAGACTAGTTTGTCCCACTTCATAAGCAAGCCTTCAGAYTTCAGTCTGTTCACTGGATTCAGATCTGCACCCTTCTCACCAAGATCAGGTTAGGGAGTTGTTATTATGGATGTTTCACGAGGGTACCCAGAGGCCCAGGTRCTTAGTGCTGCTGCTGCCCCAAGCTGCCTCTCTGATGCCCCGGGCTGAGGAGCTGGCATTGCAAAACTCTTTACGAGTGGCTAAGGTTAGGAGGAGTTCCTCAACAAACTGTGGATGCAGACAGACCTGGAGCACAAGGTGGGCTCTGATGCCCCAATATGATCTCTTGAAAGCCAAAGACTAATTTTCCAGTGAAGGTTAGGTCTATCTACATATCTCTGTAGAAGAGGTTGTCTTAAAGTAACCTGTAGCAAATSTGTGTTTGTTTCTGTCTATGTGTATCCTTTCATTATCTGAAGGGGAAAAATACYATTTTCTGGAGTCAGGTTCTGGTTGCAATGTAGGTTAGATCTACATAAGTTTTATGTATTATTCACTCACAATTAATTGTTTTCAAAATGCTSCAGTCCATAGATCAATCTAGAGGGATGCTCGTGGAAATAAATGAATGTGGGTGATAGTCACAAGTACAAGGTGGGGTGGCAGCTCTCACCAGTTACTTTTTTTCAATATTGTGATACTAATTGCTGGAATAGAGCGAGGCCTTTGTGTTGCTAAGCCGCTGGCCAGAGGAGGGTTATGCYCAATGCCCTTGTGCAAAGGGGAAACCCAGGCAGCGAGTGCCGCGCCGTAGCGATGCCTCTGCCCCGTGTYGCTGTAGGGACACGGAGATAATGGAAGCTCTCGCTGTGTGCCTGGGTTATACAGAGGAATTAATTGCTTTTGGATCGGGGGCATTATTGTGATGAATTATTCCCAGGAAGATATTCACAGAACAAGAGGGACTTCAAGAAGATGGATGAAGCGAGGTGGGCTGTTTTTCTTACGAGCTGGTTTAATATTTAGCTTCGCCTTCAAAATTCATTCAGTGCTGTCTTGGAGGGTGTAAATCCCTGCTCAGGCTGGGGACCAGGAGTGAAGGGAGCATGAAATCTAGCTGGGGAGAGCCTGGGCTGCKGGAAGGCCGCTTCCATACAGTCCTGTGGCTCCTGGGCCTGCTGTCCCATCAGGCTAAACTCATCCACGCTGGAWGAGTGGTGCTTCCCAGCCTGGCTTTGCCTCAGCACTGTGTCTGTACTGTGGGGATGGTTGCATCTGAGCGGGGAAAGCGGGGCAGCGTCATTATTAGCAGCTTCCATGCCAGCACTTTAATGAGCTGATTCTCCTGCTGCAGATGGGCTGAGGAAGAAACGCCGTAGCGCCCGTTTCCATAAGGGTGCCTCAGAAGCCTGTGCTGTGCATTTAAATTGGAAAAGATGATCATTAATAAACAGGCGGGTCAAGAAACCCCACAGCACAAAGGAGTTTGTTATTCCTGCAACATTTGTCACCAGATGCTAGCCTTCCAATAAATCTTGCTTTGAGAAATAGTTTTTAAGTCRTGCTTAGATCTGACAGCTGCAGAAGTCCCCTGTGAACTCTGAAAAGGCAAACTCCTTCCTACTGCTGGTGTTTAGGGCTATACAAAACGAAAAGTGCTGGTAAATGACAGAATCTTTCTTCTAATAGATGTGACAAGCACGGGGTCTGAACCTGGGAACGACGGGAGCTTTTCTACAGACTTGMCAAAAGCAATGGCTTCTTTACACAGCTGCAGTAAACAAACCTGCGCAGCGGTGCACGGAGCTGAGTAATGCTGCGYGTTCCTAGAGAGGGGCAAATACCGTGGTGTTAAATAAACACTATGTGCAAGAGAAATGAAACGTAGAGGAGGYGTAAGGGTGCGTGTAAATCTGCCTGCTGGGTGTTCACACCATCGCAGCGTCGCCGGGCGGTGCGGGTTAGGTTGCCGTGCTCGGCTTCTTCACTTTCCTTGCCTAAARTAGGTGGTGATCCCTCAGATGGCTACATGAGGGATTATTGCTCGTACTGGGATGCTTGTAGGAACCTGGTGATTACCCCACCATAGTGGCATGAAGGACTCTCCCKTTGCTCGCTTTAAAAAAAGGCTCTTATTGAGCAAATGCTGTTAAAAGGCAGGTGTCTGTCCCGAGCACTAGTAGCTTTGCTGTGGAAGAGGTGTGTTTGTTAACTTTTCCTGAACRAGTAGTCCTGTTTTGGGCACGTGCTACCCGGGCAGCTTACGGTGCTGTTAGCATCGCCGCTTCCTGGCGGGACGGCGCGGGAGCCCCACGCTGGGCAGTGGGGCGGTTGGAGCCGCGCGTGGGGAGGGCGGCGGTGCCGCAGCAGGGCAGCGTTCTGCAGGCAGGCGTTGGCCTTGCAAGGGCACGCGCTGCCGCAGAAACCAAGCAGAGGAATCCCCCTCCTTCTGGCAACACAAATCCCCTTCTAAGGATGTAACGTCTACACCTAAGCCTTCATAGCGCAATCCAYGGTATTTTTGGAAAAAGCCAGTTGCTCCCACATGTGCATTTCTGGCAAAAATGGGAGCACTAATAAGATTACATGTCATCATTTTGCCTTGCTCTAAACACATTAGGTGGCTGCAGTACGTTGCTATTGGGTCACTGTGCCAAAGACAAAGCAACAAAGCGAGCTGCAGTGTCCCCCTCCTGCAGCTCCCCACGGCTGTTATTGGACAGAATGATCTGAGACACTGATCGCTAATGGGCCAATTTAACTCCTGCCAAAGCCCAAACTGCCTCTCACGTTGCTGGCTGAAGGTCCCTGCAATTTGCAGTCGTCAGAATGGGTCTTTGCCCTTGAYGCAATGCAATCTTTTTCTGTGTTAAAAGCACCAATATAAAACGCTGGCTACGCATGTTTAACTCTTGGTGATTCTCTCCTTGTATTTCCCTCTGCTTTTTTTAACAATTCTTTATTSTTTGTCCCTCCTCTTTCAGGATTTTAGAGCAGCAGGGAAGATTTTGCTGTAGCAGGTGARGAGGCTTTTCCGTAGGGGCAGTGCGGGATGGAGCGGCGCTGGGTAAGTGGCAGTTTGTTTCCCAGAGGAGCTCGGTGCTCTCTGGGCTCCCTGCTCAACAGGTGTCTGCGTGCCCATGGAAATGGATGGCAGGAAAAATTCAGCAGAGGAAAGAGGAGTGGGGGTATGTGCAGAAAAGCATCAGGGTTYTGGCCCCATCTGCTGCCTTGTGTCTCCCAGGGCAGGAGGCAGGTCCCAAMCGTGGCGCTCGGGTGCATGCATGTGCTTGGAAATGGAAGACACAGGGTCCTTTTTCTTCCCTTTGGGAAGAGAAAAAGAAAAGGCACTTAAATAAACAAGGACAAAGCATTACTGTTTATCACTTCTATGCTATGGGCAYGTGTGCCTGCACAAGCTTATGGAGATACTGAAGTTGCAAAGTTGAGCCCTTGGAATGCTTGTGCAATCATAGTACAGCCCTCTGTATACACACCTTTACCAAAGGGCTTTTAATGGCAGAACTGCCTACTGGAGGGAAGCATTGGAGTGGGAGGAATGGAGAGTGGAAAAGAGCCATAAACTACCTTTGGGGGAAAACGGTGGGGGAGAAAGAAGAGGAATAAGAGTGTGGTCAAAAGAACCAAGCCAGGGGATGTGACCTCAGCCTCTGGGCCCTGTGTAGCTGGAGATGGGCTGAGATTGATGAAGAGAGGATGAAGGTTTATCTGAACAGTGCACTGCAGACTTAGCTTTGCTCGGTGCCTSTGTCCCCTTGTCCTTACAGAGCAGGTCATGGGAACGAAGCACGTTTCTCGCRACCGCTCTTGTGAGCTGCTTTTCCCTGGTGCGTCGTTCAAGCCCCTGGGGACTGATTTGCTCAAGGGCTGACTTGCAGCCGCAGAGCAGGTCAGCAGTAGATGTGCTGTGAGCGCAGAACCGTGACGTTGCATTAAGTGTTTAGAAAAGACAGACGCCGTGTTCAAGTGCAATGTATAGGTAGTGTTTTCTGTTTGCCTTAGTTSTCAGCTGAAAAGTGTGGGAGAGTCACTCAGCCCTCCCTGCCCCCAAGAAATGGCTTTTATTTCCTAGCATCTTTAACATTTATGAAGTGCTAATATCATCTTGATAGATGCCATTAAAAAAAAAAAGGGAAAGCAGTAAATCTGTCCTCAGAGCAAACTTTGAGCAGCGTGCAGTAAATATGTCTTGGTGGGTGAGAGGTATGGACTCAAGTGAGAMCACAAATAAAAGCTGTGCTGAGCTGGGCTTTGCAAAGATTTTTGGGTTTGAAGTGGAAAACTTTTTAGGTCTAATCACGGCAGAAGTGCTTGGGAAAGAAGACTTGGCAGCTCTTAACCACTGAGCTCCTTAGGTCAGTTGTGTAATGAACTTGCTGGTCTAGGCGCTAGCACTGGCTGTGGAGGGATGAAGGCTGCTCCGGYGCCTCACGGCTGTGAAACTGGTGTTTTGGGGCGGGAGAGAAGCATGGGCCCAGCCGGAGGGAGCGGGCCCCGCGCAGAGCGCGCCGGGAGGCAGGGCRGCTTCGCGGTGGGCGCGTGGTGTGCGGGGGGCCRCGCCGCGRGRCCRGCGCCGCTCGCAGCACGCCGGCCCTGCTGACTTCACGCTGCGCGCCCAGTCGCGTCCTGCCGGCACGTCCCTTCTGCTTCGTGCTCGCGCTGAAATAAACTGCCTCAGTCGTGCCTGTGTCCTGGCGATTTCACCCAGTGAGCCATGGTCCTTTGTGAAAGCCCTGAGACTGTTCCTATGAAGAGTCTCTCTACATGTACTTCTAAATTCAGTACCCCCACACTTTTTTTGGCACATTAGTCATGTTTATTCTTCTGTAGAATAGACTTTATTGATAGGTCAGATTTCACAAAGTTTTGACTTAAAGACTTAAAGTGGGAAAAGAAGAAAAGGGCTGGTCTTGAGACATTCGAGTGCATTTAGCCTAATACAGCCTCTGGAAAGATTCTGGGGCAAATTACATTAYTAACAGTCAAGAGCTGCTGAAGTTAATGGAATGAATGGGGGGRAAAAAAAAACACTCTACCTTTTCAGGAACAAATCATGTCCAAGTAATCTATTTTTCCCTGTGGTAAGGATAACAGGTTGAGTACACAGGTAGAAGGAATGTATAAATGGACTCAGCTTTTGACTTTATTTTCACGGTATCTTTATATACAGCACAAATATTTCCAGCATGAAAACTGCACACAGTGGATTGAAAAGCCCTGTAAAGGAGTAGCAGTTTACTGGAGACTGAGAGGGAATTTCAGGGGGGCCAAGCCAGCCTGCTTCTCTATTCAGTATTTTCTTCAAAGGTTTGGATAATGAAATGAAGCTTGCATGGGTCCAGTGCACAGAGGACAACAAACTGATGTGCCGTAATCGCAATGGGAGACAAAACTGGCATTCAGAAGAACCCTCTTGATTTGTGTGTGTGGAAGAAAAGGTCCTAAATCCACATGAGCAGGTTCAGGTCTGCAAAGTCCTATATCTAGCAGAAGATGAGAGACAAGCTGAAATAAAATGTGGAGAACTGTCCAGGCAATRCGAATGACAGAAGATTTTCAACTGGACAAGGTCAGCTTTAGGGTGTCCTTACAGAAATGTGGGTTTCATTTAATAAGTCTAATAAGGATGTAGAGTAACTGGAGAGAACTTGAGAGCAACAAAAGAAAGAAGAATTTAGCAGGCATTCAATATAAGCAAACTTGGAACTAGTGGTTATGTTTCATATAGAAAAAATGCAAGACACAATAGCAGTGTCTCAGYTGTAAGGGGTTCTGTGCAGAAGGCAGCTGCTAATTGTTCTCCGTTCCTCCGTGAGGCAGACCAGCAAATCATTAGCTTAGTTTGGAAGAGTGAGAGGGAGGCTGGAAGTTCAGGAAAGCTTTGTGACAGGTCGTGCTGGTCGGGAGCAGCCCSCTCGGAAGGATGCAGGACTCTGCTCTGGAGGTGTCGAGCGGCCTGCGCTCGGCAGGAGCACGTGGGCCCCGAGCCCTGCGCCGGTGCAGCGGTGCAGCGCAGRCTGCCTCGAGCGGCACCGCAACCGCCCTTGCCTGTGCTGCTGCTGCCCGCCGCTCCCGCTGCTATAATGGCCCTCTCTTTGTGTGTGCTAACCTTGAATGCAGTCCCCCAAAGGGCTTAGTGTCCTGTTTGCATTTGTTAAGTCTTAGTCTCTTTCCTGAAGTGTTATTCTTGAGGTGGCTTGATGGTAGCTTTTTCTACATGCGAGCAGGATTTCAGAGAGCATAAAGTCTTTTATCTACAGGAAAGCAGTTTCAGCTCGTGCACTGAAAGTGCCATCAGGCAGGGGACTCGGACTGAGTGAGCCCATCTGACACTTGTCCAAGTTTTTACTTTATAAGCTAGGCTGGCCCTCATTAAAGCTCCAGTGAGCAAGAGATGTAGGATGTAAACACCCAGGCTGCCTCCCGGAGCATGTGGCAGGAACCTCCCGCAGATTTTTGGTAAAGCAGAAGGGACCACGAGGCCATTTGCAATAGGCTTTAGTTACGCAGCCAGCTGAGGCCTTCATTTGCTCGTGGCAAGTTTCAGAGGAGGGGAGCAATTGTGTTGAGATACTGCGTGAGAAAAGCAATAGGGGCCATCGCAGAACCGGAGCGGGGCCTGGAGCAGAAGGCCAGAGGGACCGTCCCTGGGGTTGTGCGGCACGAGAGACAGCCGGCTCTGCCCCACGGCGCGCGGCCTCCGGGCAGGAGGCTCTGCTCTTTGACCCTGTGTTCAGGGAAACAAGACTTCGGTGCCCCCCCCAAGTAAATATGGTTTCAACAGAGTGACCTGCTCCATCGTGATCTCCTCCTCCTAATCAAAAGAGCCGTCAGGATCCTGGATTTTGACAAATTGTTTGAGTCAGAAATGGATTAATCTTACAAAACCTTAGTTTAAAAGAAATACGGCACAAAGGGATATAAAATAAGCTCATATCATTATTCCTCCTCAAGTAGGTGACAGATATTTTTACTTTCTTAACTATCACACTCCAGCCAAATAGCCCACTGCCCTTTCCTCGGTGATCTTGTACAGGTAAGGCTGCCTTTTGACTGAGGATCTTAATGCTCTTCTCTTTCTCTCCTGCRCTGTAAAGGAGGAGCACATCGCTCAGGCAACACAAACGGGGTGCCAGAGCAATGCAAACCTCTTGCAGGTGCCACAGAGGCCTTTGGATTTAGAGGTTACCCCCACCCAGTTCCTTTTTCTTTCCTTGTTAATGGCAAGTATAATGGAAGAAAAATTTCTGTCATTGATCAGAGTCGAGTTTCTTTGGCATTTTCACTGTCTTTGAAATCACAACTGAACATATTTTTAGTATCATTGCCCTATCTCTATCTCATGGTCTTTTACAAATACTTTCTTGCAGCCAGATAGTTTTCTAACTTGAACCAACATCCYTTCTTTTACTATGAACTATAATAGATTTGTTCCTCAGTATGCACTAAAATGTTGTCACTATTTTGAACCCAGGCATGTTTAGGATACTGCATTGAAGAGTCAAAGCTGAAATTGTTTTGAAAAGATGATTTTAAGACCAGCTGCTATTTTTGAAAGATGGCAGAGCCCTCCAAAGAATGTCTGTGTCCCACAGGATCTGATGTTGTTTTCCTATAAAGCATCCTGCAAGCACAACTTTCTGAAAGCATTTTCTTCTGCAGCAAAGAATTAAAAAAACCCCCAAAAAATCCTGTTATGGTAACACCTAGTTGCAGAATATGTCCTGACATTGGTAATGTGGTTGCTCTGCTCTTTCAGAAATAGTGGGGGGAGTAAAAGGAAGAAAAAGCTGCCCTTTTGCCAATGATAATGCATTCAGGGTCTGTTTGTGCAGCTCAATATGCGAGGCTATAATGAAAWTCTTCCTCAGGAATGACACCTGTCAGATGAAGCCAAGGGATATTTGGCATCGCATATGCARCACTTACATGTTTGATTGCATGGAATATAGAATTAAACGATGCCGGCAGCTGCTGGCAGTGTCACAAGAGGTTTTTTCTTTTTTCCCTAAGCCATACTACCACRCATATTTTGGGAACTTTTTGGAACTGTTATTCTGTGGTATCCACAGTCTTTTGTCCTCTTTCCTCTCTCACATAACTTTTCTTCTAGCTTTGGTCCTCAGATGTGGGTTTTTAAAGTTGCGCTGTCAGTGTAGTATTAAGTCGTATGTCTCACATATAGTTGGCACAATCCCAGGTTGCAGTCTTTGACCGATAGCCACATTCGGGGCTGAGTTTTGGATTCCTCTAGCAAGCCTGGCAAGGCCAAGGTGCTCATGTTCCTGGGAGGGCATGAGGATGCTTTTGGTGTGGAAGTGTGCACTGCCACATTGTGTGTCTGCCAGGAGCAGGTTCAAGCACCTGCCTCTGTGTGACCTGTCAGGAACTTGTCTGAGACCAAACAGTTTACTCATCAGTAAAGAAACTTACTAAAAATAATATGAAAGGAGCCAGACTGAACTACTGCTATGTCATATAATGGCAAGTATTAGGATGTGAGATGTGAACTTGGAACTAGAATAATATCAATAGCTGCACATAGTGTGAAAAATAAGGGAAGGACTTMGAGTTTCTTCATATGTAAGAGACATACAAAAGAAGGTAAAGCAAGTATTTACATTAGAAGCTGTCTTCTATAGGGAGTTGTTTATATTTGTCCTGTGTCACTGGCATTTGCTCCTTCTGCACAACTCCTGACGCATTTGTTTTGCTGTGCTGTGAAATAAAACCCATCTTGGGCAGGCAAAAAGGATGYAAGAGCATTGCAGCAATTTGAAAAAGTGTGTCGAGAAAAACATCCAGAATAAAAGAAACATTTAGAGGGTAGGTATGAGGAGCCAGATGCACCACTGTATTTTGCTTTACTACTGATTTTTAACTTCATGAGTGGTCTAACTAGTGCTGATGGGTTTTTTTCCCACGTTTGGAGAATCTGTTGTGCCTCTATCTTGAGTTAAAGCTTTTAAAGTCACGTCTGTTATTCCGTAAAGGTTTCTTGAGAGCCTGATTGGTTCTGTTCCCCAACAGTCGTTTTTCCCGGCCCTCACACGTGGCAGGCACACCAAGAGCTCGCCCTCTTTGCTCTGCGTTATGTAGCAGTCCCGACAGCAACATCCGCTTTCAAGACTTCCATGAGATTGGTGTTACGGAGCAGAAGGTATGCCTTTCCCCTTCATCGTGACCTCCCCAAAATCARCATGATCTTGTGCCAGATACATAATTTTCCCATACCATGACAAAAAAATATACACAAGGATGTGTCTCTAATGTTATCTGGGGTGACAAGAGAACGAAGCCCTCCTGTCACCRTTTGCATTATGCTGCTGATCACTATGCAGACACTTTATCCATGAAAATCACCTGACCTGCTTGATAACCTTCTGCGGAGCAAGGACCAAGCAGCAAATTAAGGGATACCGCAGGGCTCAGTTTTACGCCATCCCTCATCTCAATTTTCTAATGACTTCAGGGTGTCAAGTGGCAGATGACAATGTGGGGATGGCATTGCTCACTGGGAGCACATTGATTTTTAAAGGCTGAGACAGGGAGCTTAGTCTTTTTGCTTGTTAATTCATTCCTTAGCAATTCTGTTGTGATTGCCAGCAAGGCTAAATACCCTCAGCTTTTCTAATTCCCAAAATGCGAGCATCAGAAGCAGGATAAAAATCTCTTTCCTTTTGAGGTCAGAGAAAAAAATGTTTCATTGATGACTTTGGGGGTGCTCTTTCCAAAAGCAGAAATGAGGTAAGCCTTGTATCCTTGGAGCTGTTTTCTGCACAGAAAGGTTCTGATCTTGGAATATGTGTCTCCATTCTGCCACCCCACAGCACCTATACAGGGCTTTGCRATTCAGTATGTCAGGAAAGAGGAGATCAGTGAGGCAAGTTCAGCAGGAAAGTGTGATTTGTTTTATTTAATGTATATGCCACCCCTGCGGATGCCACTGCCTGCCTTCCTTCCCTAAGCAGAGCCCACAAACCGATTCCTGTTTCCCAGGAAACTACTCTGTTGCAATGACTAATGGCTTCTAGGTCGACAAAGGATGGKAGTGTGGAGCTCCTAAGCTCTGCCTTGGCTCTTCTCAAGGAACTGTCATCTGAAAAGTAAAACGAAACCAAAACCAGCCCAGGTAATTCCGAAATAGCTTCTCTTGGTTTGCTGCAAAGTAAAATGGGACAAAATATCTGGATAAAATGCTTTTAATATCAATTTTGTAATATTTATGAAAATACAACTAAAGGAAAAGTTTATTTAAAACCAAGGTGGGACCGTGTTTCTGAAAATACTGTGTTCATAGTCGTGATTTTTTTCCCCGTAGACTTCTCTTTGCAGTGAGTGAAATGGTTTCAGTAACTYGTATGCGTTGTGGGATGACTCACATAGATGGCTTTCAGGGAAAGAAAGGGCACGTTTTTTCTGCCTATTGCTATTTGCGTGATTGAGTGCAATATCRCTTCTCAATGACCGCTGCCCAAGACAATTTTAAAAAATATTTCCTCTTGACAGCATCTCACACTTGAATGGCTATTTAGATTTCTTTTTATTATGTCATTTGGGGTTTTTTATTTTTCTGCATTGCTTTAAGAGACAGACAAGTGAACACATTGTCTGTGTAACTGGCAAACTTGCTGCTCGTTTTTGAGTTAGGGAAGAGCAATCCGGAGGTAAGAAACTTGCTCGTAATTGCAAAGTATTTGAAAAATGATAATACAGCAATTAATGAGACTGCTCTGCTCAGATTAAATCAATTATTATTAGCCAGTTGCCAGACAGATTTTTGCAAATTGAACTAAATGAAATAATTGCACTGTGACTATGAAAATCATGCTTGCAGTGCCAGAGAGTGGCAAATTGCATTGCTGAGGAAGTCAATATGCAGCTATGCCTCAGTGGCTGCGGAGCGTCTCGTGCTCGGAGGCAGGCCTGTTCGGAAGCAAAACTCCTCCTATTTTGGAGTCCATATAGTTATGCATGCATCGTCTATGATGGAGAGGAGAAAATGTCCCTGAGGTCAGCTTCATTGGGTTGCATTAAGATGGAGGCCAATGAAAACGGATTAAAATGCTACTTAAATTGCACACGCATTTGCTCTAAAGTGTATTGGAATTGAAAATGGCTTTTTGTTCCTATTCCTGTTATTGCACCCATTAGACAATACGCTGTTTTTTAAAAAGGCTACTGGTGAATGGTGGTGGATACATACGAATGGCTTCGTATCTTTCCGTATTGCAGTATGTATCATTCTACTTGCAACTTAGAATTAGCATTATTTGTCTTGCGGATGATATTTTCTTCATATCTATGATGTTTTCCTCAAGAAATGGAAAAATATTGTTTGTAGTTATACTGAAGAAATACAGCTCTGTGCTTTCATATTAACCACTTGAATCCAATTTAAGTACCCGTGGACCTTACGGAACGTCCTGCCAGCAGCATCGAATGTGCCCAAAGGCCCAAATGGGCCGTTTTGGGGGGAGGCTTTTCCACGCCACGCAGGGTAGCTGGCGCTGCCACTCGGGAGCCTGGGGAAGGGCCGGCTGGGGAGCCGGCGCGGCGCCGACGCTCCCCGTGGGAACGCGCCCTCTCTGGGGCCTTCCGGCTCCCTCGGGTGAGTGCCGAGCGGCGTGCCGGGGGCGCGGGGCAGGTGCCGGCCGGGAGGGACCCTCCTGGGAGGAAGGAGGTGCCTGGAGCACCGGGAGGCCAGCGGGACTCGGGAATGGGATTGCTGAGGCAGCTGCCAAGGGGAAAGGGGAGGACAGGGAAAGCCTCAACAAGGGGCCTGGATGAGCCCGCTGTGCCACAGAGGGTGGGAAACCCTGAGCAGGGGCAGCGCTTGGAAAGGGTTTGGAGGAGTTTTGGCTTGATGGAAGTGTGGGGATGGGGGTGAAAGAAATCCCCTCGGGTTACATATAAATGTGCCAGGTGAGCGGCACCGTGAGGGCCTCGGTTCGCACTGGTGGGTGTCATGTCACACTTCTGTTACCAGCAGTAGGGACTGGGCCAACATGAACTTTTTTTTTTAAACTTGCTATTAATTATTTAGTAGCAGCTGATAGGATGAACAAAAAAGATGGAGTGCAGTAAGGGCAAAACTCACAGATTTCCTTGGAAATGCTTTAATATTTGATGCTGAGACTGTTTTTTATGAGCAAGCTTATGGCTGCAGCAGGTACCGGCTGCAGCGGCCYGGGAGGGGGACGGGACCTCCCTTGGCTGCCCTGTGCTTGGAAGGGCAGCCCCGCTTCTCCTTTTAGGCCCTGCGGCGCGGTACGGACATGTCGGGCAAGGGCCCCTTTCTCCTTTTGAAGCTGTGCGGCTCCGGCGGGGCGTTTAGCACCCGGGTGCAGAGGTTTTCCCCCACAGTTGCCTTGTGCATTTCCAGTTTCCCACCATGAGTTTTCTGAGTGCACTGCTGTCAGGGCTGCCCTCTTGCCTGGCTGCTTCCAAACTTAGTCCCAAAGCCCTTAGCATCCTGATGTGGGTAGGGCCAAGGTGGGAGTGCCTTTCGTGCCCATTTTATGAAAGGGCTCCCAGAGTGTGGTGGCCATTTTGGGAGGGGTGGCCATTTTGGGAGGGGCAGCCATTTTGGGAGGGGAGCCCTGGGCATGGCAGCCATTTTGTGGAGGTGTGGCATCCATTTGGGGGTTGGGAAGGATGCCCCAGGTGTGGCAGCCCCTTGAGGGCAGTCCTTTTCCAGGGGCAGCTGGTGCCCTGAGCCTGATCTCCGAGGCGAGAGCGGCATCCTGGAGGCGGTGACCTGAGGTGAGTGCCGCGGGAGGAGGAGTGCCGCTCATGTGCCGGGCGSGAGGCTCGCAGCGAGGGCAAGGCCAGCGGGCCTGCTCCGTGCTGCCACCCCGTGTGGGCGTGAGGCAGTGCGCGGGAAAGAGGGCTCGTGGCGAGCGGGTTTATCTCCTCAGGGGCTTCCTGGCCAAGCTGTCATTGCATGGTAACAGTCCTTTGGAGATGGAAAGACTAGCTCTGCTTTCCAGACTACAGAATGGAAATGTAGTGCAGAGAAGAGAGAGGTGATCCCAGCAGTTGGCACCGTTTGACAGAGAGAAATGGTGCATGGGAAAGCATAAAAGGAAAAAGCAAACCCAAAATATAGTTTTTATTTCAGGGTTTTATTTAATTATCCATCTAAAATTTAAAAGAAATGAAAACAATTTTTCAAGTAAAAAAAAATTTTTTTTTCTACCAAGCCTGTGTTTTAAGTTTGCGCAGAAAATCTCACTATCAAAAACTGAATGTCCTAAAATGTTGGCAGAGGAGTCCTAAAATGTTACTTGAATAGAGGGAGAATCCACTGGGCATCTCCCTGTGGGCTCTCTGCAGTTGCTGGAGGTCGCAGCCCCCCCTTCTGTCCTACATTCCCGGCCCAGGTAGCCCTCTCCTTTCCCCCTTGGCCAAGGTGCTCGGGAGTCACAGGCTTCCCGCCTGCCTACCCCGAACTCCTGCCTCCCGCCAGCTCTCAGTGCCCTGACTCCTTTGTCCCCCTCGCTCCTGGCTCCGCTCAGTTTCCCCCTGCATTTATTCCTTCGTCCCACTCATCAGTCAGCCTGTGTGTAAAGATGTAAACTCGTGTGCTCTGCTGAAGTTGATATGTTATACCTGATTCAAAATGATGAGCTGAATGAGAGTAAAGACTACTGTACTAGCATAACAACAACATTAAAAAGGGAAATATAGCAGTTGAGAACAAAAGACATAAAATTAGACCTAAACAAGGCTAAAACATAGAAATATTTTTTAGATATCCTGTTCTGCCCCCTCTTTTTCCTTTCCCCTCCCGGGGTGGGGGGGTGGGGAAGCAAGCATTTTATTGGTTGGAGAAGCTGGTGCTTTCAATTGTGTTTATGTTTTAGTAACCAAAAAAATAAACTTGCTAATAAATGCAACTGTCATTTTGATCATTTCAGCAACACAGTCCAGGCAGCATGAAAACTCAAGAGGAAAGGAAACACAGAGGAGAGGTGAGGGAATAAATACAAGGTTTCTGTGTGTAAGACAACAGTGAAAGAAGGGAGGGCAGGTTACTTGCTAGGAAGGCTTTTATGTTTTTTGAAACTGATGGTAAACAAGGATGTGGGAAGGGATAACAGTGTAGGAAGAAAGGCAATGGCCTGGCAAGAGATAGCTGGGAGAAGGTCAGATGAGTGATGGTGCTGAGCACAGGAATGGTTCCAGGAGGTTTGTGCGAGACTGGTGCAGAACATGGTGGTTGCTGGTTTCTTGGTTATCTCACATCATCTTTTTTTGACCCTATGTTACAGTAGCTTTCCAGGCACTGCACTATGGCTATACTTCCTAGTGTGAGCACTGTAAGAGAAAGCTGATCTGTCTGGACACTGCTACACTCTTATCAGTGTCTGGGGTAAAGTGCAGTCCTATACTGTCAGTAAAAGGTGAGAGCTTGTCACAGTGCCAGGGCTGCCTCGCTACTATTTTCCAAGAAGGGGGAGATAGAAGGACTCTCACTGAGATGGGAGAAGATGGTGCCCTGCTGTTCACTGAGGAACGCTTTAATGTTTTCAGCTGGGAGTGACTGCTCTCTAGCTTTAAGTGGCACCAGCTCCCTGGGAGAAGTCTGAAATTCACTAACCACATGCAGAATATCCATAAATAAGATTAGCTGAAAACCAGAAAGGAAATGAACTGCTCTTCTAGGTACACACTCTTCTCCCATACCTGGGCAGTGTCATTTGAAATTGAGTTTCTTCCAGAAAACTCCCTAGTATTTAAGGCTGCTGTTTCTATGTGTTTAGGTGATTTCTTTTGCTAGATTTGCTGAGCTTTATGGCTGCCTCTGAGAAGAAAACAAATCTGTTTTTGTCATGTGATAGGCACAATCACATGATTTTAACATTCTTCTAAATTGTACTTATCACAAACGCTATGCTGAAAAGATAGATTTCTTTCACAGTGTTAAGCTCGTTCAGGTCAACATTTCTTATCTGGATTCTTTAAACTATTAGTTGTTTGTTGTGCAACTGTGGGGAAAAAATAAAGCAGAAAGATAAAAATTCTTTGATCGTCAACAGCTTTAGAACAGTTTTAGACTTTACAGTCATAAAATGGAGTCTCTAGAGTAGAAATGTGCAAAATATGACTTATTTTATTATAAAGGGATACTGGATTCTAGGAGATAGGCCTGCAACATAAGCAAGAGGATGGGATGGTAGTGTGACTTCTTCCCACCCCGTCCCCATTAAGCTCACCAGCTTCACCAGTGATGTACATTCTGAGTAAGCTGAACTTGAACTGAAGTGACTCAGAATACAGATGAGCTTTCTGAGTTTTGAGTATGTTGCATTTATGTTCTTGTCTTTATCAGCCAAACTTGCAATCTCCACAGAGAAATGAGGCTTCTTGGACTCCACAGCACCTGCTCACAGAAAATAGGCTACAAAGACATTTGGAACAACTCTTCTGCCTGAGAACTGAAATGTTGTGGAGTGTTGTAAGTAGAAGAGACCTTAAGCACAGTATAACTTTATCAGTCCTTTGTGTTTTTACATATGCGTCCTGATGAATGTCAGTATCTTTTTTTCCTATGTGTACTGAGCAGCTTGCTTAAGAGATTTTGTATGACTCTTTTGCAACCTCTCTGAGGTCAGTCCCTTTTGGTCAAATTTAATTGGAAGCTTGGGATTAGATCACTATATGACCACAACATAAATTCATCTCCCTTGCAAAGTGTGGAATGTTTCCATTTTTATCAAAATGACTGCTCTTTGACTGCATTGCTGATCCGTTCCTCATGAAGTTGAAAGATTAGGAAGTTGGATGAATTTGTCCTCCTTTTCAAATATTTTTTCCTATCCATTAAGTACCTGCAGTCTCAGACTGATTAGAATCTACATTTTACTTGATTGCTTTTTTTAATCTCTTTTTTGCCTGTACAACTACTGAAAATGAGAAGCTCTTTTATGAAACATGATAACTAACTGCAGATTTATTTTAAGTCTATGTATGAAAAAGTACAATGCTATGCAACACAAAAACAAGTACAAGAATCTGAAAGCACAGTCACAAGGTGGCTTTTCTCTTGCCTGCATATTTATTTTATACTGAGATAAAATAAAAATAATTCTTTCAAAATTTCATGTCCCTTTCATCCCTCTAGTGATGGGATATAAATATAAAACTTCAGAATAAAATTGTGTATATGAAACGGTCAGTGTACATACCTAATATAAAGATAATGTAAGAGTAGTAATGACTTCATTGTTTCTTTTGCATATCTTTGTACGTGTGATTTACTATCCTTGATTTGTTTACTGCTTGCATTTTTTTTCTGCTTGTATTTGGCTTATTTTTCTCTGTGCCGTGGTAAATAGCTAGAATTCTATCCCTGCTAGTTCTGCCGCCTGCTGAATTCTTTCTTCTGAGATGAAAGTGTGCTTCAGTTGTGTAGCTATCAAAGAAGCATGTGATCCCATCCTCATTGCACAGAGGGAAAACATATATTTCTATCTCTCTTTACACATCTGTCAGAGCATGGGTAACTTCCATAGAGTTTAGATTGTTCTTGAGCATGCTACACATCAGTGTTAGAAACAAAATGAAAAGTGAGAAAAGGAATTAGCATGAAAGTTGGTCATCTCTTTTTATTCAGAAATAGAATAATTTTTATTCCTTCTGTATAAAGTTTTCTACTAGATAATCAAAGACAGAATGTGCACTGTCAGTGCCAAAAAATTCAGTTTATAATACTAAAAAAATAGTCAAGAAATGAACATTAGCAATCTCTATAAAAGCTTCCTTCTACTTTAAGAACAAGTCTCTAATATGGCTGCAAACGTTTAGCCTTTTATAGATTTTTTTTTTTTTTTTTAATTCTTATTCCTGATTTATCAGAAATGAATGAGAGTAAGATATTTGAGAAAAAAAAACAACACTTGAACATGAAATCAGTAACAGAAGCCTTAAACAGGAGTTCTTTCATATGCTTCTTGCTATATACTGACACCGTAAACATCACCCTCAGTTCTGCAGATCTCCCAAGGTCTGTTTCTTACCCAGGACACCACTTAGGCACGTACGTACTTACCTCTAAGCATTTATATAGATCTTATGACATCTGTGAAGAATAGTCATGAGCTAAAGGACAGAACAGCTGCAGAAATGCTTTGTGTGCTTTGTTAATTCAGGAATAGAATCCTTTTAGTGTGTTTTTTGTTTTGTTTTTCCATTACGGTGTAGACTGCTGTTTGCTGCTCTCTCATGGGACTCTATTTTTATGTGTATGTTTCATTGGATTAAAAACAAAACAGATGATGATTTTCCTTTCTAGAGAAAAGGTAACACTTTCCCATGTGTATTGATATGTTGACTTTCCAGGCAGAGAGGAGCAACAGGGGAATTGTTAGTCTGCACGTTAACTGTAAAACCTGCCTGCAACCATTAAATTTTTTAATAAGTTCTAGCCTGATCCCACTTAACACTTTTTGACAACACTCTGGGTATAGTTGCATCTCCCTGAGTGCTTGGTATTGCAAGTTCAACCTTTTTTGCACACACTAAACCCAAACTTCATTTCCTTTAAGTGGTGTAGCAATCAAAGGCATGTTATTGCACTACATGTGACAGGATGATCATTTGTACTAAGCATGGTGAGTGTTAGACTTGGAGCATCAAAGGTTATCTCTGTATGGCAAGGTATGATGTAAGCTCAAGGTGTCATAGCTTTACATGCCATATTAATACAGTTACATTGGTGGTCAAACCAGGTCATTCAGAGCTCTCTTGACTTGACACTGCTGTGTGCATATACCCTGGGATAAAAAGGGGTTTTGGGGAATATAATTTCATCCAGGAACTGTTTCTTTACCTTGTCATTTGTCAACATAATGTTTTTTAACCTATGCAACATAACAATAAATGAAGAAAGAGCTCATCCCATTTCACAGATTGAAGTGTGGAAAAATGGGCTCAAGACCACAATAATGTTGGTTATGAATCTGACAATTGAACACTTTTGAGTCCCCAGTTCTTGTGTTGGCCTCTGCCTTGACTGCTGTCTGAGAGTATGCCGCTCTTCTGCCACAAAGCCAGGAGTTGAACCGACACCACTTGTGTACATGAGTCTGCATCTTCCTCAGCTCTAATGAGCTCTGCACTTAATTGCTCCTCTGAGGAACCATGTTAGCTTAGATTACAGAAGAATTGTAACTGACAAGTAAAAGCGATTTGGAAATTACTCTGTAAATCTACAGAACGTCAGAGAAGCTGAGTATGCTCTACCAAACAGCTCTGAATTTCTGCAGTAAATGTAAGAAAGCATCCAACTGCTTTGGAATAGTTGGAAAGCTTGCAAAAAGCACTTTCCATTAACTTCTGTGTACTTTTTTATGAAGTTTTGTTTTCTTAACCACTTTACTGCTGTCAGTGGACATTAAAATGAAGAGATTTAGCAAATATTAGGACTTGAAGTCTTAAACAGTTGTACCTGTTGAAATATGTAGAAAATTATCTTGGATACAGAGAAAACTGTCTCAGAATGAAAACGGAAGTAAATTCACAGTTTTCACTGCTTTGGAGTGGACTGAAGGCTGTAGAGATGGTCTAGTGTTCCTGCCCTCAATTCCTTCAGTAAAAAATGGGCAAGTAAAAAAAACTCATAAACACGAGAGACGCTTCTATGTTAACACTGTACCACCAAGTTTGCTAAACATGCTTGGGAAACAAAGCAATAAAAGACATCAAGTTTGGGACCAGGCCGTTGCAGATTGGGCATTAGGCTGCTTGTCTGCATGTGCTGATTCTTTCTCAGAGATTGCAATGTCAATGTTTTGTTTTACTGATTCTTATCAGTGGCAAGGCGACCGATAAGCATACATGATTCTTGTATTCCTTTATATAAGGGATTTCAGAAGTCTTGAAAAGTTTTAGATGCTTAAGTTGAGAAAATGTTTTGAGTCAAAAGGTCAAAGATGTGTTTAACCCCTTGAATAAACACGTGTCTCTCAAGAAAGATGAATTGAATTTTTTTTAAAAAAGGTCCAAAGACAGCTGCACACATGGTGAGACATCTTCTGTTGTTGCTTGTGCAGTTTAACTACACTGCAGTCAATGCAGGCATGTCTGCTGTAGACTGTTGGAGTTAGCCTAAGAACATGGACCCCTGTGGCTTTCTGCTTGTGTTTGGAAATGGCACATTTGGTCTTTAGCATCAGTTGTTCTTCCTTTCAACTTCTTTAAAAAGAAATCTGGATGTTTTATGGTTATCTGATGAGAATATTTAAAGCAATTCGATAAAGAAGCTCGAAAGACACAACTAGTATCCCAGCATGTACTAAACTTAGCATATGGTTTACATTTCCTTTGGGCTTCATTATTATTTCATGAAGGAAGGCAGGAGTTCTTCTATGCATATGGAATTCAGAAGGCTTTTAATTCAGTCTTTGTAGAAAAATTGTATAGTAATCTAAAATATTTAAAAATATATTAAAATGTTTTATAATCCTTTCATGTGTGGCTAGTAAGTCTGCTTTTTCTTTTGTTTTCTTCAATAAGTCCATGAAAATTAGGCTGAAGTAAGCCAACTATAAAACATACATGGACATTCATTGATAGCACTCCCTGTGCTCTACTCAGTCACAGAGATAATAGAAATGCTTCACAGTGTAACCTGAAGATTTTTCTGACTTTTTGCCATTTAGGAATTGCCCAACTTCTCTGATAGATGTTCATTTATCTTTCACATTTCTCTGTAGGTTTTATATTACTTGGGGGTTTTTTGGTGCATAATGTAGTACCCTTTATGTGTATAATGGAGGTTTTTGACAGTTTCATATATATTGAAATCTTTTCATGAGGAAATGATTTAGTATAATGGATTTTATGTTGTTTGGATCAAAATTGAACATATACTTTTGATCTACTTTTTGTCCAGCCCTATGAAAAGAATTCTCCCAAAAATGTCAAAAACCTTTGCTGTCAGTTCTGTATTTTCTTTCTTCTTTCATTTTTGATACAGATTTTTTGCTGAAAGGAAGAGTTAAAGAATTCTGTTACTTTACAGCTTCTTTGTAGTGGATAGCATTCAACTTCCTCTGAAGAAGTTCTGCAAGCTGTGCCAGATAAGAAGAATAAGTATGCGAAGGAACCTAGGAGATTAGTTAACGTGCTCTTGCCTGAGGCTTTGTTGGGAGTGTGTTGGCCCCAGGTACGATGGTCTGCCATGTGCAATGAGAACAGCATGAGCATATGCTTGTGTCTGTGCAGGTTTGTCACAACCTTGCTGGGGGATCATAGGTGGATGATATATGAATAGATATGTYGTTCTGTTTTTCCAGTCACAGTAGAAACATAGTGAAAAAAGGCTAATGTTTCTGAGAACTACTTTCTCAAATGTGTTCACTGTGTGCTCTTACTTTCTGCTGTATTATCTGTTATCTAGAAAGGATCCAGAAAGAAAAGTTCTCTCCTGGAGTTGTCCAGGGTAGTAAGAAGTACAACTATATTGGAAAAAAAGCTTATTTGCCTCTGCGCTTTTCTCACATGCTGGGTTTGAAGTTTGCAAAAACTCTAGTGTGTCCAACAATTCAGTCTTGCTGTTGTGCGTCACTTGAATAAAGGAAAGTTTTGTTTCATAAAACAATGCTGAAATGATAAGGAAAAAGAGAATAAAATCTCAGGGTATAAAGAGAAGGATAAATCTGATAAAGTCATCCTTTTTCCTTTCTTTCTTTTTCTTCTTTTTTTTTTTTTTTTATTTTTTTCCTGTGATTTTTCAGGAGAGAAGCCTGAGGATGGCTGGACAGTGATGAGTGTGTGTATATATTTATTTATTTATTCCACTTTGCTGCTTCCAGAAATGTAGGTATTATTTTTCAGCTTGAAGGCTTTCTTTTAGCACTGGGTAGCTTTTCCATTTGGCTAATTTTTTTGGTGTTGTTTTGTTTTTCAGGTAGGAAAATGTTTGGAAGTTAGTCCTTTCCAGGCATCTGTTGAGCAAGCATATGGTTGTTTTATATTATTGCTGAAGCATAGAGTAAAGATAAAGTAAAGGAGAATCACGCTAGGATATCTGAATAATTGGAGATCAGTGAAGGGACAGGTCTTGAGAAGTGCAGGGCACAGCCATGCCTTGCTGACCTAATGGAGAGTGTTAGCTCTGTCCTTGTTTGTAAGGCTGTCTAAGAGAAGGATAACTGTTCTTAGTAGCAGCATGAAACAAATGCAGGACTAAAATAAATGTGGAACAGAAACAAATAAGCTAATGGCAATGTTCAAGTCTGCTGTGATTTTTTTAAATGAGTGTGTAATGTCTGAAAATAGCACATTGTAAATGCAGGAAAATGCATTATTTGGGTCTTACATTGTCATTTGTTTCCCCCTCACCAGGAAGCTGACAATCATAAACTGTGGTTTGGCAGCTGTGCTTGGTAGTGGTTGTCGCCCTCCTACCAGCTGAAAACTGGGGCTAATAGAGGAACAGCAGGTTGATGGAGCAAATGGGTAGTAGTGATTCAGCACGTGAAAATAAGCCTGTGGCACCGGAATCCATACCTATAAGTGTCATCAAGGTCTTTGTCACAGAGGTGAGTTTAAAACTGGGTCATCGCTCTCCATCTGACTCTTTTTTTGTCTTCTAAATTGTGCTCACAGTCTCAGGCGCTTGTCACTGTGTGAGTAGTCAGACCATAGTTATTGGGAGTGAGTGATTTTAACTGGTAGAAAGAACTGGTTATTTTAGAACCATTTGAGAGAGACATTCTGCCATACAAATGCAGTAGCTCCGAGAACTGGCAAATGACTTCCTAAGAGGAATGGTAAATTGTGAAAGCTAAACATACAATCCTTATGGACTGTAACACACAAACACTAGTAGTGGCTTGATGTAAAATCCTTGAATACCTGCAAACTGATCTTTGTGCATGCACACGCACAACCCTGTGACAATAAAAGGGTATGTGATAAAGTATGATGTAAAGCTGTTACTGATCCATGAGATGGCCTGAACAACATACCTGTGCCATTAATGCTTGTAGATAGCAGAGTGGATGTGGGGAGGGAGGAAAAAAAGAAAAAAAGTATCCCTGTTACCATGAAGTCTTTTTGTATTTTGCACTTGGATTTTGTTTTAGTTTTCTCCATCAAGGTGTCACGTGATCTAGCTTTAGTCTCTATTTTTTTCAGTGCTTAAATACAAACCCCAGTCTTCTCAGTGCTAAAATATATGTTTAATTCTGTGCAAAGACTTAATCACACGCCTAATAGTTAGCAGCACCAGAACTCCCAACTTTTTCTTGCAATGACTCGACTGCCCTTCATAGAATTAAATAGATCTTAGGGTAAGTTAATCTATCTGCCTTGGCTGTTAGTTATTAGAAGCAAAGGGGGGAAGAGATTTGTTCAGCTGAGATTTAAAGAAGGAAGAATGGCATAAGAGAGAGAAAGATGAGAGAAATAAACAAGAAAGGCATCTCAGGCAGTAAAAACAGTGGGTGTAGGGTCACACTTGCCATGATAAAATATAGCATTGAGTGCCTGCAAAATGTTAAGTGTTGTGGGGCAGGCTGAGAACTGGGAGAGGAAAGAGAATGTGACAGGCAGAAAAGAAAGGATGATCCAGCAGTGAACATAAAGAATTATTAAATAATAATCCATTAGTAGTCTGAACTGTGAATCTAATAAAATTTTCTGTCTTCAGAGATATATATATTTACATATAAATATATAAAAACACACACCCCTCCATGATTTTGAATTTCCTCTAATGACATTTTCTTTGCCCTTCTTAAAGCACTCAGAAGTGGTTTTACTATCTACCACACAGGCCAAATAAGTATGCTGTTATGTAAACCTTTATATCTTGAATTATAATACATTAATAATTTTACAATGAGAGATAGTATGTGTGTGGAGGTGGAGGCTTAGAAATCTGACCAAAGGATTTCTAAAGCAGTCATGTTGATAGTTTATGTTGGGGGACTCTGCTGTAAATCAGATGGATGCTTTCTTTCCTTGCAGTGACAAGGATTTGGGGTTCTGCTTCTAAAAACCAATCCAGATCAGAGAATGTGACCCAAAACCTTGTCAGGGTTATTTGTAGTGGTAAAAGAATTTCATTTCATGTTGTCAGCTTTTCATTACTTTCTGTGTCACAAAAATTGTTAAAATCTCGTATGTTGCTGACCTGAATTAAATCAATTGAGTTCTGATTTGATGACATTTGCTGTCTGGTTGCTAGATGGATCTAAACTCTTCTATTCTCCTTCCTTTAATGACGTTAAAGTGAAAACACAAATGAATGTACTTTTTGATAATCAGAGGGAGGAAAATGTGTGTCACATGACAATAGAAAGCAATCACAGAAAGATCGATTTCTTCTTAAATCACAATACTTGCAAAGGAAGAATATTTCCATTAAAAGGAGAATCATTCCTAATCTTATTGTCTGCCGCCTTCCCATGCAGGACTTCCATCAATAACTATTCTCATCCTCTCATTTTATAAACGCTTCTTTTCAAAAAATAACCTATAGTAAGTTAATAACATATAATTCTGTGTTGATGAGTTGATGGTTCAGCTGCTCAGGTCTAAATGTTGCCTGGCTTTGAGGACCATGTCATGTAGTTGCATCGCTTGGAAGATCAAAGTGGCCAGAGAAGCAGTGTGCTGGTCAGTATGTTCATGACTCATCTCAGTAGGACAGACTTGYTTTGCTAAGGCTGACAAATTAATCTTGACACATTGAAAGGTGGTTCAAATGCAACGACAGCTGCGAGGTGGTAAGAAGGTTAGAGAATGTGACCTATGGATAAAGGGTGAAGGAATGGAGTTTCTTTCTGCTAAATGGGTTTGGCAAGTGGGGGGATGAAGGGCAGGAGTTGTGTTTATTGATGCGTATGTTGTTACTGGAAATGGAAAATAATTGCTTGGTTAAGGTTTTGGTAAGAAATAGTGCACTAAACTTGTGATGACCTTGGGTTTCTCTCAGTTAGATAACAGGTAAAAAATACCATAATCTTAATTAAAAGGGTAAAAGATGTCTAGGGAAGCTGTATAAGTTCTTCCCTTAGGGTTTTTTAGGAGCATGTTAGGCAAGCATCTGGTGATGGAGATTTATTTGATCCAGCATCATTGATGGAGTCTTCAGAAATCATTGTAATGTGGTCCATATTATAACATTAATTGAAAAATAACGATACTGTAGAACACATCTGACTCTGGGGTGCGGACTGTGATTTAATATCTTCCTCTCACTGTGTTTTATTAAAACCTATGTCTCTTTAATGGGAATCCTTGCATTACTGTTATAGCAGAAATCCACCTGAATAAGAGTTGCAGTTGAGGATGCTTCCCCCCCTCCCCCCCCTTTAGCCCTCTGTGTACTTGTATGGGAGAACTCTTCTGAAGTATGGAGGTTTTGAATATCTCAAACCTCACCTTTTTTCTCTCCAAGTTGATGAAGGAGCAAAAGGAACTAATGCAGGCCCCAACACCATAGTTTGCCATGTATACCAAGACTACTTTTTTCTTTTCTTCATTCAAGAATTGTTTGCCCTTTAGTGATTTGAGTACTAGCTGAGTAAAGTCAATAAAATATTTTTCTGATTCAAAATCAGACACCTGGTTGTCCCCTGGAGGCTTACAGAAAGCTGAAGTCTAAGGAGGTAAATGAGACTTCCAGATGGGTACGTCAAGATAGAAAAAGGTCCCTGCCTTAGACTTCTTTGACATAAATAATTAAGTCCACCTTTACACCTGTGACTTTAGTCTTCAATTTGTCCTTCCACGCTTTAGAAAAAACATTCTCTTGTTCCCCTGGAAGACAGAACCTGTCTTATGAGATTTCTGTGTGTAACTTCAAACAATTTACATAGAAATGTCAAGGTAAAGCTTGCAGTTGCTTTACCTTGGGGGCTCACATATGGTAAACGAAATACAATAGGAGATGGGTAGTGAAATATGAAAGTTCATGAGCTCAAATAAGGATTTTCTATCTCACTAGTGAAAGGAGAAAGTTGGTTTAATAATTTTATTAATTGTTACCTAGCTTAAAATGGCAACTGTAGGATGTGCTAAGAATTAAAAATAACCTATTGTAAAGTAAATTAATATCAAGTCTGTCTATTTTTCCATGTAATTAAGCAGTAATGATCAAAGCTCAATGCTTTTCTTATAGATTAATGATGTCTTTGAAAATTAATGGTGTGAGGTGAAAGCAAGGACCATTAGCTGTAACAAATTGTTAAGAATTCAGAAAACACACTTGGCTGAGTCATTCAGTTTTGTTTTATGATTATTTAAATACAGCTTTATTCTTCTGTTTATTAGAAAACAACTTGATACTCAAACATGCAAAAATATTCAAGTTATCAAGATTTAATATTTTCATAGTAACCAGACAAAGAGTAGGGTTAGGTTCCAACTAGGGTCAGTCTCTGAGAATAACCATAATGACTGTTCCTGGCACCCATCCGTTTCTAATGTCTCTACTTCTCAGTCTTTTCTCCACAGCGGATTCCTGGATTCATTACTGAGCCTTAGCTGGGTTGCTTTCACTCGTGAAATCAATCCTGCTGTGTGATTAAACAAAACTAGTATATGGTGTTTGCTGGATAAAGTCCCATGTCTTGCCTTCTCAGTGGCTCATAGGAGGAGCACATCAGCAATTTCCTTCTACTTTTGTACACTGAGATGTTTCTGAGGTAATTTTTCTTTTTAAGAGTTTTTCTTGGACAGTTAATTAATGTTTTCAAGTTAGCTGTTGGACAGCAAAAATATTTAAGTACATACTGACCATCTGGGCCTTACTCCCAGGGAGTTGCAATAGAATGTAGTAGATATTTTGAAAACAGTTCTCCAGGCTTTGAGATGAATCCAGCACTCACAGCAGTCAATAACAAAACTGCTACTGAGTTCTCTGGTGTAAAATTAAGATGAAAGTGCACCCCCCCACAACCCCCCATCACAAACACACACACACACACACACACACACTCCCTTTTTTTTTCTTTTCTTTCCCTTCCTTCTCCTTAAAATAGTACAAATCAGAAGTAATTTAAATAAAAACAATTGAATTGCATCTCAGAGAGGTAATTCAAACCTAAGGTAATGCCAATTCATGCTCCACTCGTTCTGCTGGACTTTGCTATGGGAATACTCCTGTTTCCATTAGATGCATGATAAGAGAAATTATTTGTACTAAGACTTCTAAAGTGGGGAAAATTCTAGAGATTTAAAACTGTCTGAAATGTTTTGCTTGAACTCTAGCTGTGAGGAGTAGATATCTGTCCTTTGCTCCTTACTTTCATATCTAGATACTATTTGACACAAGTATTTGACAGTGTTTACATTAACCTTTTTTTAAAAATGTTTCTTTCCACTGGCTGCTAGAGGCAATTTTAATTACTGTTTGTTTAGCAATAGCAAAAAATAACCCAAAATCTGCAGATACCTATGAGGGAAGGATACTAGTATCTAATATTAGAATGTCTGTTTTTCACCTAAAAATGCTTAATTCTTATCAGCCATATTCATGTACTTCTGAGTGTGGACACCAAGTAATATTTGTAAAAAAAATTGGAGAATTTAGAGAAATCTATTTATTTATTTATTTAACACCGTTATCCTATTTGAAGGGCAGAACAGATCAATATGCTCATCTTGTTTGGTTTCCTGCATAACATACAGTTTAGCACTTGCAGAGTAATGAATTAAATTTTTTTTCCTCATTTATTGTAATTTGTTTATTTGTATTTTGATTGGAGGTTGGAAAAAAATGTAAACCATTCAGTAAATGCTAATTAAGAAATAACCAACCAAACCATCTTCTGTTATATATTGGTAAATGTTACCTTTTTGTCTCCTTAAATACATTAATAAGCCAGAACATGGATTTTGGCAGACATTGAAAATAAGATAGAATTAAAGTCATGGATCAGAAAATTGCATTGTATAGACTGGAATTCTGCAGATATTTAGTAAGAGTAGTCATACATGAAAAATAAAAAGTAGCCTTGAAACAAAGTCTCACTGGTCACAGTATGAATATCAGCTCTGAATAATCATACAGCTTTGTTTGCTTCATTTTTTTTTGTACAGTTTTCTACTGTAGTGATTTGAGTTTTTGTTTGCTTGTTTTGCACAGACTGCTTTGTGTCAGTCCTTACAGTCTTCTTTAAGGCTTTAGTTTATGTTCCTTATAACTCTCTAATGCAGCATACAGCAATTGCTGAGAGGTTTAACAAGTGTCTGTTGCAACTCTTTGGACTCACAGTAGCATTTTGTTTCAAATTCATAATCCATTTGTCAACACTTGCATGCTTTTGTCCTACCCTATTTAACAGCAATGATCCAGATCATTGGCTGGCTTTTGTGGTGCTGTCAAGGCAGAGGGAAGAGCTTGAGGCAGTCTGCACTGGCCCATGGAGCAGGGCCATGATAGTGGCTGTCTTCTGGTGCAGTGGCATACAGTCTTGCTGCTTTGTTTGCTTTAGACACTGCTAATATCACAAATACCCACAGAAGCAACGTGTGGCAAAAAAAAAAAATCTGTATAAAAACACATCTCAATCTAGTATCAGAGTAGAACTCCAGCAATGACATGGCTTTTTTTGAAGGTTATTCGAAGAAGTGGGAGTATGTGGTAGGCAGACATATCAGTCTTGTAAGGATGGACCATTGTGCTGCTTTGTTCTTGGGCATTCAGATGCTTAGCATGTGCTGCCAGCCTCAGCTCAATCCCCATGCTGCAGAACAGTGGGGTTTGACGAGTGAGTGAAACAACTTCTCACTTGCTTGATGGTCCTGGAGGATCTGCTAAGTTTAGAGTTGTCTGGCAAGAATATTCACTCCACCTTCCCTCATTGCATGGTTTCTATCCTCTTCCTCCTCCTCAACTACTTTACTGCTTTCAGCCTAGCAGATGTGGTGGCTGTTTGGTACACACTTCCCAGAAGGATTTCTGGGTTAAGCTTACTCCTCCAGCTGGGCCATGCATGCGCATTTTGAATGGGACATGGATCAGAGGAGATGCAGTTTCCTAATGAAAGAGAAATCCAGACATCTGGTTTTATCTGCAAATCATTGACTCTAAGCTTAGAAAAGTGAAAGATAACGTGTCTAACAATACAGGTACTCTCACTCTCTACCTCCAACATCTCTGATGATGTGGAAACCAGCTGCAGTAGAGTCAGAACAGCAGTGCTGCTAGGTTTATCAGATCACTAATACCCATAGCTGCTCCCATCTGTCCCCAGGCAAATGAGTGGAGGAAATGACTGTTGCGGTCACAGAGACTGCAGTAACTTTCTCATGGAGGGAAGGAAAATCTGGTCTTGTGCTAGAGAGCCAAACTGTGGGAGAATGGCCTGAACAGACTTGGTACAATTGCCTATTAATTGAGTGAAAAAAAAAAAAAATGAAGATCGTTCAGTGAATCTGAGCACATTCCTTCCTTCTAGGTCTTATGAGATTTAACTTGACTTTTCAAATCCCCGGACTGGCTGCATTTTAAGTACCATTAATTAGGTTGTTGTGTCACTCTAAGGCATAACTGCTAGGTCCAAAGCAACTTTGCATATTCCTGTCATTGGAGCTTTCTACAGTAACAGCTCCAGAGAACGTTATGCCACATAAATACTTATGTTCACTTATTTTCACCGCAACAACTGTCATCTTTCAACTCCTCTTGGAGTCAAATGAGAGATTCCTGCTCCTCCTGTCAAGCACCATAACACGTATCCTAGACCCTTCTCAGCTCAGTGGAAAAGCAATATAAGTGCTACTTTCCCCCCAAAGTACTATTCTGCAATTATTATACAATGAGGAGAGGCAAGGAAATACAACTTAATTGTTGGAAACTTTAGGAGGGGTGCAGCTCATTGCTGAGAATGAATAGGATTTTAGTGAAATCTGTGGTTCAAATACAGTTGAGAATAATGTATTCTGTGCTATCGGCTCCATTATGTCGTGGTAAGAAACATTTAATTCTGAAATCAGTAATTTACTAGTACTGTTGGTAATATACAACTGCTTGCTCAGTCATTTGCTGTGCTGGGAAATGCAGACACAAATGTGCTGCTTTATCATTCATTATGTTGCTGTGAAATATAAAGACAATTTATCCATCTACTTCAAACAAAATCATTCGCACATTGAGTCACATTTTTTTTCCCCAGTGTTAAGTTTTTTCCCCATCGCAGCAGTTTCCACATCAAAAACTTAGTATTTGTTACTATGCAGTTCTGTTTTTCTTACAGAATGGTAGCAGCTAATCATTTTGTTACTTGAAGTAAGTGGGGAAAAAATGAGTTTTAGATGACAGTATCACAAACCAAATTTTTTTGAAATCAGGCCGTTATTATTTAAATGACTGACGAGGGTCTAAGCTACACTTCAAACTGTTAGAAGTCTATGTTTTTGTCTTAGCACTTACTGAAATTATAAAGGAGAAATATTAGAACATAAATAGCATATCCATGCCAATGGTAGCAATTGTTCTTCATTTAAGCTATGTTTTCTGTATTTAAATGGAAACTCACCTGGTTTTGCAAACTTTCAGGCCTTGTCTGCAGTTACTGTACATGCAGAACTGCTTTAGAGATGCTGATAAATTCAACTCTGGGGTTAGACTGCCTAAGATGTTTTAGATAAAATGTGGTCTTGGCATTTATATTTTATTTTAATTGGTGATGATGAACCTTTCAAATCTTCTTATCAGCATTGAGAGAAGAATGGAATTGAAGCTATTTCAATTACTTTTTGAGTGGGATACCTTCCCGAATGCAGAAAACATACCCACATACGACCTATTTTATTTCATGTGGTTCTGTGCATGGGAGAGGAGCAAATGGGGATGCAGTCTAGGGGGTGGTGGGTGAGCAATGGAGAGGGCCAGAGACCCAGTGCTTGCCATGTGCTATTATTGGTGTCATCTGATTATTGCAGATCATTATGCAGTGCAACTGTCTGCTTTATTGCCTGAGGTAACACTTTAGTGTCACTGCTGTCTGTGACATGTACCAACCTTGCTGCTGTCTATGACACTTAACAGAATTTTAAGCTTGATTTTGGCGTGCTACTTTAAATGTTATTTTTCAGGGTTGGGAGGTGCTTCTCCATCCTTCTGGGTCTGTTTTTCTCCAGCAGTGAATTAGTGCTACTTAATATCAATGCCTCACTTGGATTGTTAGCTAACAGTTGTGTGTTTATAAATGCTATTTATGCTGCAGTGAAACTGAAAAACTTATGATTGAGCCATAAGAGGAATATCTCTTGTCAGTTGGCAGGCTATCTCCCTCCATGTGCAGGGCCACCTCCCAGGGTACGACCCTCTGGGTCAGTAAGAGCTGTTGATGTGACCGTCCTGTGGGCTGTAGAAATATCCAAGCCTTTCTTTACTTTCCGAGTGAGGTGATTGCTCTAGCGCCAGCTGTGCCTGTGTGAAGCATTAGCTCCCCTTTAAACAGCACAAGGCAAAAGGAACAAACTGAGACATAAGCAGAGTAGTCCCAGATTGATTATGGATATGCTTATGCTGTCTACGCCTTGTAGGTCACGGGATGATATTTATTTGCAGCAGTGAGAAAGTCATGTACAAAAGGACTTCCCTTTGCTTTCTGTCTGACTACATGGGAGATCATGTCACTTTGTCCCAGCATCAAGAAAAACTGCATTTTCTGCACTCCAGAGAGAAGAAATTCCACTGCTTTTCAGTAGTAAACTGCTGGCAAACGTGTAAGACCATGACCTCTTCCTTCCACAAACACATGCAGGCAGGCAGGTGTGTTGGGCAGGAGCATGTGGGAAGGTATATATTGCTGCTGCTTGCAATGTCCATGCTACTATTGCAGTTTAAATGGGATAAGCATCTATTACAACAGACTAGACATACATGGTTTGAGGATAATACTTTTCTGCCCATTTCAGAAACTCTTCAGCATAAAGTTTCATAAAGCAGATTTTGCACTTGCTACTCATGTGTTTCTACTTGAAAGCAACTGAAGTGACCCTTTCTTTTTTGGATGCGGGAGGAGACCGCATCCATAGCGGTATTCTTTTAAGATAAATGCAACTCCTTCCCCAGCATCCTAGGGATCAGGATAGTAAATAGGTAGATAGGTCAGCTGCTGGTAGTACCCAGGGGTCCGAAATCAGGGCGACTTGATTTTTCATTGAGTCTGGCAGCTATGAATAAGCTGCAGTTCTGCAGACCATATCAGTGTGTGCTGTTCCTGCTACTTGAACATACTCATTTTTGGCTTTTGAAGTGCAGGTACCCTTAATCTTTCATTGAACAAATCTTTTTGTTAGTTGACAACTTTCTTATATTTGTGTTATTTTCAAGGCAATATGCTTTCAGAAATATTTTCCTCAATGAATTACTTTCTGTGAGCTGGAGACAGTGTTAACACAGAAATCTACTAATGTGTGAAGTGCATTGTGATCTTGGACTGTAAATTTTGACTGAGTAGTGCTCATCAGGTCAGAAATCACTAAGTGTATTGAGTCCGTCCTGAGCGAACAATGGCTCTTAAGCAGAAACTTTTCTCAGTGACCACACACGTGGTGTGACTACTGAGCAGAGCTTTTTTCACAGTCTCTGTGAATGTAAACTGATCAGCAGCTGAAGTGAAGTCCTTGTTTCCTTGTGTTGAATTCTTCAGTCAATTCTGTCCACTGGCCTTTTCCCATACAAGCCAGTTTGTAATTTTCCCAGTTACTTCTCTCTCTTTTCAAGTGATTCTTGCATCTCACAGCACCAGAGGCTACAAGCTCAGGAGAGACATGGAAGAAAATACTGATGTGCGTTTAGATATACAGGATACAGGATGCCCTTCTGAAGCTTTTGATGTACTTCTCGCTTGGATAACTCTTCAATTAATTTTCTGAAGTAATTTAACTTAAGGTATAGTCTGGGAGCATTTTGGCATAAAGTTATTAGATATGAGCAAAATTCTAGCATCCTTTTTTCAGACTCCAGTTATTAAAGATTCTCCATGCTTAGAGCTGCACTGATGCTGTCAAAAAATGACTGGTGTTTGTGAAATGAGGTGTTGGACATTTTTTTATTCCTCTCAAATCCCCAAAGAAATGTATTTAGTCCCAACTTACCTTAAGGTAAGAGCCTTACCTCTGCTTTCTCAGGAAAAAGGAGTGAAAAAGGAACCATGTGGTAGTCTCTACTTGTAGTTTCTGTTGTTGTGCGATGAGCTCACAGCAGATGCCGTTCTGGGTGGCACTTGCATGTGAGTGACTTAACATCTCTGAAATGACTGTTGCAATGTTAATGCCAACCCCACTAGCGTTGTGGAAGATTGCATCTCTCAGGAATGATGTCAACTGCTTGGGTGGAAGTAAAATTTCAAATGAGCACAGAGGCACCATGCAAGGACATGTACTGTTTAAACCCTTGAGTGCAGTGATGTGAGAGCTGTGAATCGTATCCCCATGGTGTGTCCTGGAGTTTTTCTGAGTGTGCCCCAAACTCCTAGGCTCTATGACCTCTCTCTTTGTTGTCCTTTTTTGTGCCTTTGTTTCCCTATGTAGGTCCTGGAGATACTTATGTTATGTTGGACTAGTAAACCTTTTGTGGCCTGTAAAGGTTTTGGCTTTCTGCTTTTGCTGGTTTCTGCTGCTACTGGTTTCTGCAGCTGCTGGCCATATGTATGTAATAAGACACAGACATTTTTTGGAAAATATTTGCAAAACTGGAGCACTTTCTCATGTGTAGAGAAAAAAGTGTTTGCCTTTTTGTGGGAATTAAAAGTGAATTAATCCTCGATGCACAGTAGTTTGTCTTACTGAAGTAATATAATGAAGAATAGAGTAATGTTTGTTTTGAGGAAGCAGGAAAATGATAAATCTCAATTCATGATGTTTGGTACTGATTCCTTTTCTCCTGAAGCCTTTACAATGACCTAATAGTACAGAATAACATCAGAAAGGACTAAAGGTCATTGAGTCTGCAAGAGTGGTATAGTAGAGATATAATCAGACTTGAGAATTGGTTTAGGATATACGTTTCCTGTAGAATCACATCTTGAGCCATTTCCTCTTGCATTAGTGTAGTACATACCTGGAAAGGTAGAGTGTTTCTGAATTACAAGCATCCATTGCTGAAAGAGATAAGAATAAGAGACCGTGGACATCCAGACTGAATGCACAGTATGAGAAATTAGTGAGTTGGTGTATATTGGGAATCACACAGCTGGTAGCTGTGTCATCAATTCAAGGCACAGTCAGCATTCATGAAATGGCTGTTTTGATTTTGATTATGTAATCATTGATAAATACAAAAAGTACAAAAAGCTTGTTTTTTTAAATAACCTAAAGATGAAAATGAAACACCTCACATCTTTTGGCTATAGCATAGAGTAGGTTTTTAATTACAACTCCCCACTGTCATGGATTAGTTCTGCTAAAACTTCTCATCTGAGAAGAAATAAACCAGCATTTTCCAGCTTGCTTTTTGGCTTACAGTCCACTGAAGCTTTCCAGATAATTAGTAATGTATAATTGATTCTTGTATGTTCCACTGCAACTTAGACATGTACAAAAGACATCGTAGAAATAGTGTAAAATCTGGTTGTGTGGATCTTAGAAATGAAGAATCTTGACACTCCAGAGAGGTGCCAAATGAGATTTTTCAGAATCATTTAGATACGTACGTCCTGTTTGAAACTAGTTTTGATAATCCCATTAGTGCATACCTGTGTCACTTGCACCTAGTCACTGTTTGAAATGTGCTCAAGGAGTTATCATTTATGCTTTGAAATATCTTGAGCGCGTTTATTCAGTGTTAGCAGTGTAGGGCAGAGGAGAGGATGAATAAGGACAACAAAGGATAAGTAATTTTTAATTATGTATGGTACAGAGATTATCAGTTGAAATGGTATTGTGTTGGAGGGCTTGCTGCTGCATGATTTTGATTCTCCATTAGCTAAGAAAATCTCTAAAAGAAAAGTGACACCAGATGTAAGCCCAGGTGTGACAGAGGACTAGGCCTTACAGGCGTAAAGAGTAAAACCCTTGTGTCAGTGACCTCAGCAGAGGCAGAGTTGATCCTTGCTACAGAGAGCAGCATTATGATCAAGTCCAATAGGAATATCCTCGGAATGTGTGTTGTTCCAGTCTCTGTCATTTAGCCATCTGAAAACATCTAGATTTTGTTAATAGAAAAATAAATTTTAGTATTACTTGTGCTCTCAGTAAATCTTATGTTTACTTTGTGTTGGCCGTTGTCATTGGCAAAGACTCCTTTAGCACCTTATATAAAATTGGGACAAATGGGGTGCAATGTCTTAAAATACCTACTGTGGCTTGTTGTAACAAGATTAGATCTGCATTTTGTTACAGTGTAAAATTAATTTTGAAGTCAAAAGGGATTAGATCTCCCTGCAAAACGACTGTAGGAACCTCTGCTCAAGGAGGTTCCAAACTCCTTGAACTCATCAAAACAAATGAGTTCACATAAGGTGTAAGCGCTGATTCTACAATTAATATTGATCATCAAGTCCTGAATTTCACTGTTTGTAAAAATCAAGCCATCTTATGCTCTTGCCCTTTATGTATGTAGGGTCCTGGCTTTAAGATAGGGTTGTGACTTTAAGATGTGAAGAGCTTTGAAGTCACAGAAGATTACAAATGTAATGTGTGGGTGTCTTGGCCAGGTGTCTTGGTGTTCTGTCTATGTTCTTCCTATATGAGAGGTATTTGGAGAGACTGAGTGTGAGAGCTACATCTGGGAAACAGCTTCTTCGAAGGCAGGACACTGAGAATTTCTGAAGAGAAGCTGGATCTGGAATGAATGTTGTTGAAAAGCGGTGCTGGATTTGCCAGGATCTCGCCAGGCCTTTCCCTGTGTCCCAGCAGGGCTAGCAGAGGATGACATCTGCAGCTCCAGCTGACGTTAACACATCCACACTGCTGATGTGGAGTGGAGCCTTTCTTTACTTTGTGCTGCAAAGTTTAAATGGAAAATGTCAAGGCTGAAAAGTCTGAAATTTCTGTTTCTGCAGTATGCACACACATCATTTGTTTATAGTATTGTTACCGGACAGATTTGTGCTCTCTCCTGAATCAGTAATACAAAAGAAATAAAATGTAAAAGTATCATCTCCTGATCACACAGAGGTGGACGAGAGCTGTGGGCTTACTTGTACGTCTTGCAGGGAAGGATGAAGTGACACGCTTCCATATCAATCTTCCCAGCACTAAATATAGTCCAAAGGCTTAAGTGTGTTTTTGCATCTCTTAAGATTTGATTATTTTTTTGTGACTGTACTGTTTACTCCAGAGGGAAGATTACTTTATGGATTTCACATTTTGGTTTGTTTTTGTTGCTTACTCTTTTGCAATGCGCAGATGTAAAGCGTCAATACACAAATCACACAGCATAGTTTAATAAGAGCTTCGTCCCAGAACTCACTCTCCTCCAGTTTCTCTCCCTCTTCCACCACTCTACATCTAGGACAGAGTGCTAGCCGTGATTATTGAAAAGAGAAGAAAAAAAGCTGAGCTGAGATACTAGGTAAAGTAGTTTCTGAATCAGCTGCATGCAAGATCTCTTTCACAAATCTCTCCTAGCAGAGAATCAAATAGGGGGGTGCTAGCAGCTCAGGGTTTAAAGTATGATCATTTTCTTTTGTTTGAGCAGAAATACTGTGGCTTTTCTCTCAAACGTGGAGGGAATATGTGTTTAAACAGGAGTCTGGGAGTCCTCTGAGTTTCAGTTGAAACTGAAGGTGACAAATGCCTCCCTTATTTCTATTTTCTTGCACAGAAAAAATGCTTTATGCTTGAGTTTTCTGGCACCAGTTCCTGTAGCATTTGAGAAAAAGTAATAACTCATTCTGAGATTATTTAATACCGAGGAACTGGTAAAATTTGAAGGTATTTCCTGCAGTTGAGTTTTATCTTTTGCTGGTGTATTGATCTGAGGTTCTGGCTGCTCTTGGATACAGGTACTTGAATTAAATGCTGCTTTGTCCTGAGGTAATAGTAGGTTAAGAACTGAGAATAATTAACTTGAGGGCAAACCTTGGATATCTTGAAATGGTTGAGGACCTGAGGATATTAAAGTCACAAGAGACATGGTTTCTTCCTTTTACTAAGGTATATTTGTCATAACCACATTATTAAAACGAGAAATGGAATTTGCTGTAAATAGTAAGCAACTTGGAGTGTGCAGCTCAGTAAGTAGATGGGTACTCGTGTCACAAGGTAACACAAAGTGGATTTCTATTGTTTTAAGCTAAGAAATGCCCTTGTTTGCTAAGTTTACTGCTCAGAGCAGGCAAATTCATAATGAAAAGCTATATACAATATAATCGGAGGACTTACTATGACAGAAGTCAAAGGTTTTTTTTTTTTTTTTTTTTTTTTTTCTCTCCATACTCTCTATTATTCTTAAGCCCTCAGCCAGTACCCTTGTGGTGCCTGTTCCTGGTTTGTTGTGACTGATTTCTCATCTTAGTGCTAACTAGTGCAAAAATTGGTTTTATTACACTGTGCCTATTTGTATCATCTAAGGAAGTGACTGATAACGTTTGATAAAATACTTTTTTTCCTCTTCTTTATGAATAGTTTAAATACTTCAGTCTGTGAACCGGAGCAGGGGGGGCAGTAGTTGACAGGAATTTGAAAAGGATGGATAAGCTACGCAAGAAAGAATGCCACCACCTGTGTCCTATGCCATCATTAAAGTGTTCTTTAGTCCTGCTGTTTAAATTTGGAAGGAAATCCATTCCCTAAAGGAATAAAAAGGGCTGGACTGGTGGCCAAAAAGTCAGGATGAATTAGTCACCAGAAACATCTTTTATTCATGGGATTAATAAGGAAGGGAAAACTGTAAAAGACGTGCTGCTGGGTTTTGTCACAAAAATGAAATAAAAGAGATTGCAAACCTGGCTTCCTGACAAAGTGTCACTTACTGTTTGACGAATGCATATTTTGAAATCGAATGCAAAAACCACTAACCATTTTTGTTCTCTTATGAGTTTGTGTCCTCTGTGGATATTTTTAGATTGGAAGATTGCCTTTATCTTCTGCATCTACTGAGAGCTGCATTCTGTGCACTAAGTTGGGCCTGCACAGTCTTTCCATTGAAGCTGATTTTGTGCCACCTTCCGCCGCTTGCTGGAGCAGTCACTCTGCAGATGGGACCCCAAGTGAAGGAGTATTTTGTGGAGAGAGTTTCCTAGAGACATACGCCACCATTTTCCATTACCAGTTTCTGTTAGGCTTGCACAGGTTGATTAAGCACAGTGACAAAGCTTGTGGCTCTTGGCTTTAGAAGCTGGGCCCTTGGACAAGGAGATTTGTATAGCTGTAAACCATTCCCATTCTTGAATATGAAAGTTTAATTTCTGCTTGTTGACTCTTTACTTTTACTCAGAAATCATCTTTTCTCTGTGGTCTGATCAGCCTTATTCTGAGAAATATTTTGGGGAAAAATAGCAGAAGGATTTTTCTTCTTGGTGATTAAAGCATGCAAAAGAAAGCACTCTTTTTTTAAATTTCCTTTTCCCTTTTCTAAAAAAAAAAGATAGTAAAATCTCTAAAGGCTTTGTTGCAAGCATGCTTTAAAAGCAGTTTACTAAGGTGGTAGATTTGTAGGATCATGTCAAGTGCCATTTTCAGGCTGAGCTAGAGAAGGGCCTGAGGAGTGAGAATAACCACCTGCAGTCACAGATACTATGGAAATTGGGGCAATTTGTTTCCCTGACACTTCAGGAGAACTCTTTGAAAGGATCAGAGTCTCTATGCTTGCATTCACTCAAGTGTCCAAACTCTGGCTTTCATTTTGTGTGAAACAGGAGTAACTCTGTTACCTAATTTGAGTCATATAAAGTCATTTTTGGTGTGGAAGAATCAGACCTAGAGTCTATAAAACACAAAAGATCACTAGGTTCAAAGGCTTGTACTAGAAAGAAGCTGTAATGCATTTCAGTAAGATTCCCAACCCTCTTTATTTTTCATTATACCACAGTACTATTTAATGACAATTTTTATGTTTTCTTCTTCGTAAAAGACATAAGAATAAGTTTCTGTTACCAAAAAGTAATTTAGAAACATCATATATTGATATGCGTAACACTGAATTGATGTTTGTTCTGTGCTTTCAATCTTACTTCTAAGATTTGAAATGAGAAAAATTACATTTTACAATTATAGTTTTATCCATTAGACAATGGTATCAACTAACTGCCTTTTTCTCTATCAGCTCCAGTTGAATGCAGATATAACTACTGCTGTTGATTTGTAAATATAACGGGCAATGAATCTGTTCGAGTCCATGCTACTGGGCTCTAGCCTCCACTCAAAATCGTTTGATTTTCTTCTTGTGTCAGTTTGACCTGGTGTAATTAGAATGACTTCAAGATACTGTCTCCTCATTTTACGTGAGCAGAACATGAATTAGAACTAAAATATCATTTAGAATAGATTGAATCCAAATTCAATTACATAATTAACATGCCTTTGTATTCGTGCAAGAACAGATTCTGTTCAGAATGAATATCTATTACGTTACTGTTTTTACAACACTAAAGGTGAAATGCCACCTATGTTACCCATTACCATCACAGAATGCATAAGTTGGTTTTTATTGTCAAAGCCTGAACCTGTTTTGCTGCCTGGAAATGTACTTATGTTTTATAATGACATTCTGTCACTAGTATTTTACTTTTGTAAGTACCACTGGTTTGAATAGAGACTGATCACATGGCCAGTGCCAGCCTAGAGCCCAGGTCTGACTGCCTTTCCGGTGTGAAATCTGGGACCCATCAGTTGATTCAATCGCCAGATTGCAGGAACTTTAAATTACTTGGGTTTGCTTCATAGAGCATGACATGTCAAACACAGGAATGGGGGCTTCACATCTTTTTTTTTTTTCTTTTTTCGGCCCAGAATAACTTGATTGATATGTTCTCCATGAACTTTCAGAAGTCATGCAGAGTACGAGACAAAAGGTTGACAAATGAGACCTGATTTTCTTTGCTCTTTTATGGCTCTTCAGAAGGTGGCTCTCTTCTCCTGTTATGTTGAAGGCTAATTGCATGTTCCTCCACTACATATTATGAGATTGATGAATGACAAACACTATACCAACACCAAGGGGCCCCTCTGCTTATCTTGCTCAGGAGCTAGGTCCTAAGTTTGGTCTTTCTGCCCTGCAGCTGTGAGACATATGGAGGTGGAGAAATCCATGGGAAGAGCACATGGTGGCAGTGTGCAGATATTAATCAGTATTTCCATGCTGTTTTCTACCCCTGCATCAGAGAAAGAGCCAAAGGATTTGTAGCTGCAGCCTGCAGCCCTTGCCTTGTGCTACCTTTTGCTTTTTCGTCACTAATTTGAGATGTTCAGAGGGCTTCCTGCAGATAAGCTCAGAGTTGGGGAGCTTGTTGACCTGTTTGTCAGCTTTTCTTCTGCCTTCCTGGGTTAGATGACAGAAAAAGGCTGGATGTGCACATTTAATGTTTCTTAAAGTGACAATAAGCAGTTAGTGTCATTTGACCATTCTGTTGCATTCTGAATCTTGGCTTTTGAACAAGTTCATTACATGATTACAGGGTGCTTTGAATATCTTAATTTCTGGAATTCTCTGATTTATGATACTCCAGAAAATGGCCAAACTATTCTTGTAATGCTGTCAGATGTTCACCAGCTAGTAATAAATAAAAGGTGATTTCTTCTCTAGACCATACTGCAAAGATGTGAAGTACAGGCAGAATTTGGCTTGGTAAGTCTTTGTACTGTATCTTAGAGAGGATTTTTGTTGAACTGTGAATGGATACATAGTATGGATTTTTAATAGAAAGGCATCTGCAGCTTGTACAGTGGAAGAAATGTTATAGTTGGCTGTCAATGCAAAATGATACTTGTTTCAGAGATACCCTTCCATTTATGCTCCCTGCTGCTGGTCTCTGTATATCTGTGCTTTTAAGTGATAATATGGAGCCCATAATTCCTCCACTGTAAATCATCCTATCTATGTGAAATTAAGGTGAAAAATCTGTTTAATAACATGAATTTAATAACTATGAGTTCTGTGTCAGCTGGGAAAATTGCTGAGATTCTTTTCTCTAGATTTATGTGTAACAGTCATTGTCTGAAGAACACAGTTGTTCCTTTTCTGAAGTCCTAATCTGAAACTGAAGTCGTAATTTGATTAAACTGTACTTCATGATTAGCAAACCTTGCTAATCTTGCTGTCCTTATTTCCTACAGAAGATCAGTTTTGAGAAAACAGTCCTGCCAATATGTTTTAAGTTTCTCTCTTTAAAGTCTGGAAGAAAATACTGCATTTTTTTAAGTTGTAGGTTAGCATATTTGTCACTTTTAGGATGCTCCTGAGCATAATACACGTTTTGGTTAACTATCTGCCCAACTTTGGTATGGGGTCAAAGGAGTCAGGAAGAACCATTTTGATTAGTTTTCCTTGAGGATGTGACTTTGCATTTGCTTATCACTGACTTATTACTATGAAGATCTACTGGCAGAAGCTGCAAGCAGAGTGTATGGAGAGTGATTGTGCCCACTTTGCCCTTCCCTAAGTTATCCAAAATGTTATTGTGTTGGATCTTCTCCCAGGAAGACACAGGCAAGTTAGATGCTGAGACTGTGGGCTGAAAGAGCAAATTTTCATAGTAGAAGATAAATAGTAACAGAAAAGTAGCAGAAATTTTTTCCTGCATAAGCCTGGACAGCTGCTGCCTGACCTGCTGGGCACAGTCTCTTAAATATTGTGTGTGATCTGCGCAGCCATTTTTGGAGTGTAAACCCAAATAACAATGGCTCATAGCAAATGCTAAGCTTGAAAATATTGAGGAAAAATTCAACCATCACATCTTGCTTATCAATTTAATGTAGATCTGGTAATTGCTTAACCCTTTAAGTATCACAATGGCATAAAAAATGTTCAGCAGCTAAACAGAAGTGATAGTTATTCTGATATTGAGCTATAAGAACATTACAGTTTGGATTTAATCACTCTGACATCTTACCAGCTCCTGTTGTGAGTGTTTTTAGAAATGCCATCGTGTTATCAGCCTGCTATGGAAGATATTCAACTTAGTTAAGAAAAAAAAAAAAAATTCCAAGCACCAGAAAAGACCAGGCTTTGCTTAGTAAACCATAAAATTGAATCTACATTTACTTTCATAGAACTGTACTCCTCTGCCCTGAAATGCCCTATTTTCAAATCAAAGTAGGAAGGGAAGTGCAAGGATTAGATGAACACAACATATTTTTGTTTTCATGTCACTGCATCTTATGGTTCAGATTTTCAAAGTGCGACTTAATCATCACATACATGGTGGCCTTTTCAGCAGCAAGGGAAATGTCATCTAGTGATATCAGCTAAGCTCAGAGGAAACGCAAAAGCACTTTAACTAGAACTGAGTGCTTTGTATGTGCCATTCTCTTTTACCCAAACCTAAATTAAGTGTGCATCTCGGATTGCTGGTACTTTATGCATCTCCCATTATTATGTAGAAGTGGAAGCTAAGTTAGTCCCTGACAATGATTCATATTCTAACTGAGGAACACAAGCATGTTCTGATAAGATTGGGGACTGAAGCATATTAATGCAGTTGAAATTTCCAGTTTATAAAAGTCTGAAGAAATTGTTACAAGAAAGAAAGCTAGCATAGCTGTTACTACTGACTGTACAAGCATAGTAAAAGGTAAGTGGCCTCCACTCCTATTGCCCTGCATTGTGTTCTGTCTGCTTTTATAACATGAACTGTGTAGAGTCATCCAGGCAGAAGCTGCTGGCTTGTGATGACTTCTCCTTAGGCTGATCCAGTTCTAAAAGGAGCAGAGTGGGGATATTGTGTCAGTGATGTTATCCATGCTGTGCAAAATAAAAGTGAGTTTCTTGGTTTCTTTGGCTGTTAGAAAATCCTCTTGCACCTTTGTGAGAATTAGTAAAATGTGCTGATGACAGCAGAGGCAAGTTTCAGGACTCCATTGACTTGTTAAGGGAAGCAGGTAGGGGAATTTCAGCTCTCTGCAATGGCTTGCCTGCAAACATGCTTTCCTTTAACATGAGCTGCAGTTGGGACTGCACAGCCTTCCTCCCATTCAGGTTAGGGCTCTGTCTACCCCGAGAATTTTACTTACGTTTCCTCTTTAAGCAGCAGTGTTTAGTTGAGTATAGTTTTCTAGGATGCTCAAAGGCAGTTGAGCATTTTTTTTCTCTGCCTTGTTGCTTTTTTTCTTCTGAGTCTGTTGCATAGCGTAGCTGTGCCTAGTGAAAGGACTCTTGTGTTGCATTAAGGAAACAGATGTATTTCATTTGTGGTTTCAGTGTGGCCATATATGAGAGGTTCCTTAGAGATGTCTGCACTTAAAACAAATGAAGCTGTTCAGGTTGTTGCCTAGAAGCATGAAGAAATTAAATAGGCCTCTAAGATGCTTTCATTTTCTGTTCATTCTCTCTACTGTAAGTCTCCAGCTGCGTGCCCAGCCCTGAACCTTCCCTATCATTTACCACAAATACTTCTACCCCACCTTCTCAGGCTCTGCTGTCAAATGCCCCCTCCTTTCATGTTCTGATAGGTTTTTACAGGCTATCCATACCCCAAGCATTGCTGCTTCCTGGACAGTTTAGTTCACTGCTCTGCAAATCGGGTARGTAAGGGTGAAGAAAAGGAAAGCCACAAGTGGCTTGGGGGAACAATGGTGTCTGCAGATGACCCACTGTACAGACTGTCTCAGATTCAGGCTTAAGATTTTGGGCTCTTGCATAAGATACCAAAGACTTTTCTATCTCTTTTATGGAGGCATGGTGAAATTCTGAGACTGGCTAATACACATCCCTTGCAGAGAATTTTCTTTTGTCCCTTGCCTTCTGCCTGCTACAGTGCCATGAGGCCATTGCTGGGATAGTCTGCACAGGTGACCAGTTCAGAATGCAGCAGCGTTCATGGTTGCAGTTGGTAAATGCAATACATGTTTCTGAAGTAACTTGAGAATATGGTCTGTCATTTTTTTGTAAAGTCAACTGATATTCTAAAGTTGCTGCCTTGAATCCAAAGACAAGAGCAGCTCACAGTGATGTTCTGTGTCCTCTTACCTGTTATCTGTGGTTGAGTCAGGCTGTGGCACATCTAGGCCTGGTGCTGTTCATGAAAAAGGGCTAAAGGAGAGAGAGGGCTGTCTGTGCCACTGCGGCTTGCATGTGAGAGTAGCTGTGGTTGCTGCTCTGATGGAGAATGGTGTAGTGGGGAAGGGAGGTCTCCCTTTCTGGGGGGCCTGGCGAGGCAGAGCTGTGTACCTCAGACTAGGGTAAGTGCAGCTCTGGGTGGAAAGGAGCCTGGTGGTTGTACACGGAGCAATAATCTTAGGCAAAATACAGGTGTACATTGCAGTAGTACTGTCACTGAGCCTGTGGCAGCAGTGGTCAGGCAGGGACATGTTAAATTTTTGTATTTGTAGGAGCTTTACACTCTCTTTTGATATATCTGGCTGCTGGAGAGAGGATGGCAGCTTAGCACAGGCTTTTGTGTGCCTCAGTAAGGCAGCTCTTTTTGTTCTTTTGCAGCAGGCTCCAGCGGTACCAAAGCATCACATTCTAATGCCTGTGCTCAATTTTGCCTGTGTCTCCTCATGTAGTGAGGAATTCATTATGATTTAACCTTGAAGCTGCAAGCTCTTTTTCTAGCTGAGAGGCTCAAATACTTCTAACTGAAAAATCTGTCACTTTCAATCCATCTGAGGGAGAACCAAAGCAGGCCCCCAAGTTCGCTTTTCTTCTAAATATGGGGTATGAATCAGTGCAGATGTGCTCCTCCAGTGAGGGACAGCAGTGCTGTAGGGGGCAGGCTTTGCCTGTGTTTGAGAAGCCTCTCCAGCTCAAGCCCCAAGTCAGCTAGACCAAGTAGCATTTCAATTACTTAGCTTTCTTTTTATTCATAAATCAGACAAATCAATAATTGTTTAAAATGTGAAGGCTTTAATTTGTCTGTGTTGCATGAGAAATAAAGGTCTCATTAATTGAAAGATGCTGCTGTGATGAGGTCGTATTATCTCTGTGAATATGAAAGTGGCTTTTTTTGGTGCTAYAGGCTTTTTTTCCTTTTCTTTTTTCCTGTTAGCATTTAGTTGGTTCTGTACTGAAAACTACAAAAGGCAGGCATCTAAATTACATGTGGATATTTTAGGGTTTATTACTGAGGTTGATCACAGTTTCAGGGAATGTAGCATTTGAAGACCAAGTAATATTCAATTACAAAAGCTGTTTTGAAGAATTTGCTGGGAGCTCTTTGATGGTCCACACTGTGAACCCACTGAGTGGGGGTGATTGTCATCTGCTGCCCCAAGAAGTAGGGCAGAATTTTGAACTGAAATGCATTGTCTCATCCAACAAGATCTGGGCTGGCATTTGTATGGCTATGAATGTGCAGCTTAACGAATGGTTGGGGTGGTGATTTTAAAGAAAATATATGATTATTAAAGTGTTGATTTCACTATATTTGTACCCAAAATATGTGGTGTAAAATGGTGCAATTAAGTTGTGATAAAAGAAGATAGTGCAGTTTGTCTTCCTGAGGAGCTGTACAAGTCTACGGGAGGCGTGGGGTCCCAACCGGCATGTAGATCAGCAGAGTGGCTCACTTTGGCATAGTTCAAGTTGGTATTTCTCCTTGTGGCTCATGGAGCTGCTCATCCCTTGGTGCCAGCTCTGAGCTCAGCTGAGGCAAACCAGCATGCACCCAGTGGCTGCAATGAGCCGTCTGGAGTGAGTGTTCCTGGAGGAGTCTGCAAGAAGGGGAAAGGAAGCTGACTTTATTCAACATTTTGTGTTTCTCCTTGCTTTTCTTCCTTGTATATAAAAGTTAAAGTGGAAAGAAAAAGAAAAGAGAAGGAAAAAAATAAAGAAGGACGAGCTCAAGACTGTCAGATAAATCCCTCTCTTCCTCCTCTTTGCTCTGGGGTTGGTCAGTAAGGATAGAGAAATAAGCATCCTCATGTGTGGCTGTGTGTTTAAGCTGAGTGAGGAGTTTGAAATTAGTAAAAAGAAAGCGAGTGACAATGTATAATTTAAACATCAGCCTGAAATGTCTCTGTCCTAGTTATGGTGTGTTTATATAGCAATTTTGCTTTTGCTTTTTTTTTTTTCCTTCTCACACCTTTGCAGCTCATCTTTTCAAACAGTCACAGTATCTGGACGTGGGGCAAAATGATTAATAGCCTATATTGATTTTTTTTTTTTTTTTAAATTAGGAGATACAGTAGCATGAAGCAGGGAACTGCAGACTTAAATTTCCCATTATGTTCTCTCTCCTAGAGAGGGTGTTTGGAAATGACTATTTCTTTTGGAATGTCAGTGATTTTCTGAATATTAACAACCTTTTCCTGTGTTTCTTTTAAGGTTGATAGATGCTTCCATTTACATTTCTGCTCCTGCTAAATTCTCAATTCTGTTAGGAACTGATCATATTAAATGAGATTTTAAAATAGAGTGTCAGAAGAAATAGATTAGTTTTCTGTCTGTACGGAGAGGTACGTGATTACTAAATGAACTGTACATTAAAACTGCAGAGCAACGAAGCATGCGGAAGGAGATGATCATTTTTAAAGGATCTGTGAAATTTAGAAAGCCAATTACAATTCTGCCAATGCAGAAGTTTTCACTAAACATGTCCTAGTTAAAAGTTTAAATGTCCATTAATTAATGTTTAACTGATTCTTAATGGCAGTGTAGTCTATTGACAGTATGACTTTTCCATGTGAAAATTAGTCTGACGTTGTCTCTGTGAAAGGGGGAGATACATCACTGTTAATATGGTAGCTCATTTATTACCCCGGTGTCTTAATTCAGCTGCATTCAAGGGCAATGAAGTGAGAATATCATAATCAGTTTGAGTAAGAATTTAAATGAGAGGTATGTCAGCCTGGTGACTACGCACCAGGCTGAAGGTCAGGGAGAAAGGAATTCTGCAGAGGTTTCAGAGGAAGGTTTTGGGAATAGCGAGTTGTATTAAATCACTGACCCAGGACGTCAGTCAGAAACTGCTGTTAGCAAACTGCTCAGGGCCAAGGGAGAGACCTCTCAATTCATCAGGTGCCATTGCTGCCAAGGCAAGAGGTGAGGTGCCTTACAGACATACCCTGAAATCTTTTTTACAGTTCCAAGCAGAAAAGTGCATCTCACTTCTTTTCATCCTCCTGATCCCTCTTTGCTCTAGTGAGGGATGACAGTGAACCAATAATATATTTAATGCTTCAGATCTTACCACAGACCTAGCTGACACTCTTTTGTCCCAGAGCATCTCCTGTCACCCTTTCACAAAGTCTCCTTTGCTGCAAGGAAGGACTTTGTCTCAGACAACCCTGAGTATTGCCTGCAAGAAGAGGGGAAGCAGAGCAGGGATATTCAAATCTGCCTCTTGGGTTCCAAAGGCAGGCCTGCCTTAAGACTACGAGAGTGAACGAAAGCCACAGTTGACCTTCCCTCAGCCAGAGCTTTTTGGAAGGCATAGGACGTAAATTCAGTGGGCCAAACTGTACAGTCAAATGTACATAAATTATTTCTATCAACAGAAATTTATAGAAGGACACTTTAGGAGAATAGTTTTTGCATTTCTGTTCTTTGCATTAGTCAGGAAAAAAAAGGTCAATACGCTGCTTTAAAAATAAATGGCAAAATAAGCAGGCTTGTTTTGTTTCCTTCAGGTGTTTTACCTTATAAACTAGCATGTTATTTCAGAGATACTGATGGCCTGGTGTTCTAGTCTAGTCAGAGTGATTTTTCCTGACATTTCAGATTTCCAGTAATTTCTCAGCAACTGAGATAACAGGAAAGAGCCAACCTGTCCTCTCTAAGGAGGGCTGAGTGGGAGAGCACTAAAATCTTCCAGTGATGACCTTGCAAAATCCTATCCTGGAGTACCTTAAACTTGCTGTAAAACTGAGGATCTTTAAGGATTGAATTTGGTTTTGTTCTGGTGAACTGCTAACTTTCTAGCTATTAGAGAGTCTCTTACCCATTGGAGCCAAGTTGTCATCAGCTTCCTGCAGCAGGGTGCCTGCTGTAGATGTGTATGGGTACATGTTAAAGCCAAAGGCTTCACGAATCTCTAACCATCTTCCTGCACGTCTGTGTGAGGCTCTTGGTGATATGTCTGCATGTTCTAACTGCTCTTTTTCTCTTTCCATCCCATTCAATTTTGAGTGCTACAGTTAAAGCTCTTTTATGTAACATTAATAGCTCTTATTTTAAGAAGTAAAGCCTGAGCCAGGATGTATGTGGAGGGAAGGTCTCTCCTCCTGACTTCAGAGTACAAGGGTCTATATAGCTTTTATTTCAACAGAAATTAGGATGTTGCATGCATTTACAGTCTTGATTCTGATCTCTTCTCTGTTTTGGTTAAATTTGTTTTATTCCTGTGTTAGGAAGAGAGAACTCCAGCCATCAGGGAGTCTTCTTACTCCCAATTTTTCTCCCTGGTTGGAGATGGAAGTTGTAGCTGTGTCGGCAGATCAACTATCAAAAATAATTGAAAATAAAAATTATCTTTTGTTTTCCTGTACTTTTTGTGTATGTTCTCTTAGGGTGCTAAATAATGATATAAGAATGAGTGCTGCTATATAAAATTCAATTTGACTGTAGAAGATGAATTGTTCATGTAAATGAAGCATGTTGGACACCTTTCATTCAAAGTGGAGTGCATGGATGCTTGAAATATGACCAGTAATTAATGCAATGATAAAGAAAGTGGAGGATTTCAATATTACTAGTGTAGTGTTCTGGAAAAGATGTGTAGGAGCTGATGCTTTAACAGTCTGTAAAAAGGTTTTTCTCTTTCCACTTTCAGAACGGTTGCATCTGAGCCTCTTCTGAGATATTCAAAATGGTTTGAATGGAATTAAAGTTGACCATGTTTTCCCCTAAAATGTAACACGAAAACAGTCTAGCTTTTTCCTTGCCATTAATCATTTTTCTACTTGTTACTGCTGCGTATTGGAAATGCGTAACCACCTTGACCTAATGTGTTATATCTTAAGTTTGATTAATTTACCTTTAAGGAGTAATGCCAAAGAGCAGATGTTCCAAAATCACTAACTACTTCAGAAAAATACTGAGAGGCCTACAAACTGGGATATAAAGTACAGTGAATGTGACARTTGTGTTCTCTGCCGTTTTATTTCTGATAGAGTTGTTCTTTCTTGGAATCCACAAGTTCTACAAATATCAGTTTTAACAAAATCTGAAATCCTCATGCAATTTCTTGTCTCTATCAAAGAGACTTCATCATGGACATGACATCTTTCACAACACAGTGTTCAGGAAATAAAAGCATTGGGCATGTTCTGGTCTAGATGTATCAGGCTTCCCAGTAAGTTTGAAGGTAATATGGTGTCCCCGAGGAACCAAAACATTTATGTGCTTTCCTTCCCAAAGAAACAGTGTCTCTCCTGCCACTAGCTGTGTGCCTGCAGCTCTGTGAGTGGAGCTGCTTGTGCTGGCAGTGCACAGTGTTGTCTGTACAGGGGGTACCCCCGCAGGGTGGCCCTGCGCGTGGAGTGTAGCATGTGGCTGTGGTTTGGCAGAAACCCTGGCATGCTGCTTGTGGGGCACACACGTGGGCTGCCTCTGGTCACCTAATGGAGTTGCACTTAAACGTCAGTGAACATATGTGGACCTGGTAAGAAAGAAGTGTGGAATTACTGGAAATCTCATCTAATTGGATTATATCTTGCTATTTTAGCCTCTGAGAAATATTGCTCTGTATTGGCTAAATCTCAGTTTTTAGTCCTGTCATGGGCTGCGTTCATATAATATCACAAGTACTCTGGAACTGAGTACTAGGGTATTTAATCTGCTGTAAAGCTATCACTGTGGTGTTCACAGCAATAGTATGTCTCTGATATTTTGTCAGTTATTATCGACAAATACCAGAGTGAAAATTGATGATCAGTCTTCTTAAATTGCACAATCAGTTCTTTCATTAAAGAACATTTAATAAAATACCTGATCCTTAAATGTACACAATGAGATTTACTATTCATGTCATTGCAATTAGAAATTGATATTTAGAGGGCACGCTTCCTATTTAATATACTTTTAATATTTCTGTTCAAGTTTGCTCTTTTAAGTGGCAGAGTTAAACAAACACGCTTGTTTGGTTCTTTTTCACAGGCATGTCTTTTTTTTTTTTTCTTCCTCAGAATGAAATTTATACATTTATTTTGGCTTATGCTGATATGTAAAAGTAAATATATAATCTTGTTCAGTGCTGGAGACTTTTAAGCCTTCTTTGAAACAGTGATGGGGGTAAACATTTGTTTTCCAAGGGCTGGAACATCCTGGCCACAGCTCTGCTGTTGGTACAACTTGAGCTGCTTCTCTTCCCAGTCGCATGTCTCTGCTCACTAAAGCAAAGACCTTGCTCCAGTCTCAAACAATAACAAAGATCTCAAGCCGTGGCCCAGTTTACCAACTTCTGACCCCGCAGTGACTTCCCTAGCCCCTTTGGTCAGACGTGCATGGTTCTGTGAAAGGCAAGTGCAAAGACAATGGGGCAACCTCTGCCGTGTAGGGAGAAATCTGCACATTTGGCTGCTTGGATTGAAGGAAGGTTTCTGTGGGCAGGCAGCTGCCTCCAACCTCTTGTGCATCTCCTGCAAGCAGGCTACATGCTCTCTGTGTCCCAGAGCATCGTAACTCTTCCTTCTGCCTCCTCACAGCACTGCTAGTTTCGACAGGCACCGTTTAGCCTTCACTGTACATCCTCCTGCAGCAGGGCCACCCTGGTTCTGGATTTTTGGTGCTGAATGATAATTAGAGTTTAATATTTTGCAATCCAGGTAGCTTGTGTAGACAGACACGCCTGGGAGCATTACTACTTTGCAGTCCTTTAAGCTCTTTAGACATAAAGATTCTTAAAATTTGGGCCAGTGACTAGGAGATTAATAATTCAGAACATTGAATTGGAAGATGAAAATCAGACAGGTAATAAGTTAATGGTCATGTTCTGCTGACCATACACATTTCTGTATGAAATGCTTTCTCATTAACTAGCAAAAATGCTAACGACTGTAGTACTCCTGTGGTACAATTGTCCTTCTTTCACTCCAGGAACCACTGACAATGTATTTGACTGTATTAGGAACATACAGAAAATGGCTTATGTATGTCAATAGAAATAGATTACATTTTACTTTTTTTTTTGTAGTGATCCTCCCTTCTGATCTGGGAGGCTTCAGTTAGCCTCTAGTTCTGTGCGTTAAAAGGGAAAGGATGTTGGCTCATTTTCTATTTTCTTTATGTCTTTTCACTTTTCTTGGTTTTGCTTTCTTTTTTTTCCCCTCCATTTTTCCTTCTTCCCTTCTCTGTAACTCTGTTTTCCTTTTTTTCCCCTGTTTTTCTTTTTTCCCTTCTACTTTTATCTTTTCTCTTTTTCTGTTAATCATTTTTCATTGCTCTCTTTTTTTCCTATTTTTCTCTTTTTCCTTCTTTTCTCTTTCCTGGATGGTTTTATAGCATCCCTTACTGATGTCAGTGTTCCTGGGACTCTAGACTTGCCTGGAACCATTGCAAGAACTAGGGTAATGCACATTTGAAAAGGACTCTCACCAGATGGGAAGGGAGGCCTGAGAATGAGAAGGTAAGAGGGAACAGTGTGCATTTATTTATTCCCACTTATGTAGCTGAAATGCTGAAACCCATTGGGAAGACGGAGAGGAGATCTGCTGATAATTTTTGCATGTTGAGGAAAAGCCAATGTGGTCCTAACTGCAATGTACAGTCACTTTCTACTTTCTAAGTTTAAAGCAAAATGAGAGAGAAAGATCAATAACATGTTTCAGGTAACTCTAGTGCAGCATTTCCTAGATTGCCTTTCCTGACCTGAGCAAGATGTGATGAATCTCATGAGATTGAATGCAATGAAATTGATGCACCTAATTTACCTCATAATGAACTTCACTCTGTATTATAGCAAGATGACAAGCTTGATACATTTGGCAGCCCTCTGTTTACAAAGTCTTCCGCAGTGGGATAAGCAGAGCCCTGAATCAAGGAAACAAAATGGGGGTAGCTGGTTCTTTCACTGTCAAGAGCTGTGCACCTTTGGGCCAGTAACTCAGCTAGCAAGGACTATATATTAGTGATTAACTTACAACATCTGACGATATGGCTAAAGATTTTATTCCTATAGGTTTTTATTGCTGCAAATAATCTTTTATATGCAGCTTTACCTGATTCTGCTTTTGCTACTGATGGGTGAAAATCTGTGCTCCTTATTTCTACCTGTTGGCTTGGTGATGGATGACGTGTCTCTCTAACTAGGACGTCACAAGTGGTTGTCACCATTTCAGAAGAATGACAAAATGTAAGGTCAGGAGACAACAGACACCATCACAAGCAAAATTAAAATTTTATTTTCAGAGAAAAATTCTGTTTTAAGTAGAGAAACTGATACCAAAAAGGCTGTAACAGGTGAAAGTGCTGGTGCAATTAATTCAGAAAATTTTGTGGTAACTGTCAAGTTGTTCAACAGTTTTCTCCGTTATCATTTAATTCATTCATCTTGACTTGGCAAAACCTTTAGGAACATGTTTAAATAAGTATGCAAATGGTCCTGCTAGTTTCAGCTGAAATAAATGACTTGGGAATGGCAAATCCTAAATGTTTTTTTGAATGTTAAGACATACTGTTACTATATGTATCATGAGATATACAGAATGTGTTTTATTCTGTGGGGCAGTTTGGAGACAGCCAGCTGGAGACTGCAGTTTCGGCAAGTTTGCAAACGTTCCCTGGTAGGGCTGTGCAAATTGTTCTAGTGAAGATGTTACTGTGTGACCTGAAACAAAAATGTTTCTGGCTTCATGACCAACCATAAATTCCAGGGGATGGAGAAAGAAAGATTTTTTTGATTGAATAAAACATTTAATTTGACACTATATATTTTTAATTGAGCATGCTAAATTGGCTCTGGAAGAACAATTCAAGTTAAAAAATAGTTTGTCAAATAATGTCAAAATATTTCTTTTTTTTTCCAACAAAATGTCCTATTTACTGCAGGTAACGCAAATTTGTGAAGGTTTTGATGTCTCTAAACTTCATTCCAAAGATAATGAGCTATTTTTAAGGAAAAAGAAAAAAAGCATTTTGCTTTTCTTCTATCATGACTTCTTTCTTAGAGTTTGTTTTATATTGCCTATACTTAACAAGTTCTCCATATTCTTCCTTTCTATAAACTGAGGACTTGGCAAAGGAGGCCAAATGTTAAGATTCAGATAGCTTATTTTCTATCACAGCCTTTTTAGTGCGTGTTCTTTACTGGGTCGTCATAGACCTTCAGAAATACTTGCCACGAATAATATTTTTACCAAGTAATTTAGGGGATAGTTAGACAGTCTGTATCCAGGTTTAGTGTGTCTTTATTTCAGCATCACAAATAAGCTAATTGGAATGCATGTAATAAAAAAAAATAGCCTAAGGTCCCTACACCCCCCTACCCTAGATAGGTAGGTAAAGTGTAGAAGCTGCTTGTCCAAACTGCTTGCTGCTTCCTGGTCTCTGGTTGCACGTGTACCCGATGTAGCTGCTGCAGTGCAGTCAGTTCTACATCTTTGCCTGTGCTTGTTTCTCACTCCTTAGCAGAGGGTAGCATATGGGCGCTCTGGGCTGTGGATGAAACAGACAGTTCCAGTTTGGATGTTACAGTGATCGTCTTTTCATTGTGGAACTGTGATGATATTCCGAAATCACATGTGCCTTGTCTTTCTTTATAACCATCTAGGTTTGGGCCGCCTGGAGATAAATGATATGGAAAAAGGCCTTGGTGACACGGGTCCCTGCTGTGCTGTGCTCTACAAGCAGAGAGATACCTAGACAGAAGGTAAGAAAATCCTCTTTTAATTTTTTAACTTCACTGATGTAAAGCCTAATGAGGTGATTTTAATTTATTTGGCTACCAGCAACGGTATTTAAATGAAGCACATAATTTGTTAAATACTAACAAATATGCTTCAGGTTGTAAAGCTAATGCAATTTTTTGCTTCACTAGTAGCCTTGGAGGCGTAATATTTCCCCTTGCCCAACCTTCTCCTTTCTCCACAAGGAGGCCATACAAGCAGAGCCGATTGAGCTTTCTGAGTGTGTTGCATTTGAAACTATGGCATTTTAATTTCTATTTTGGCCTTTTTGCTCTCTTCCTCCATCCCCTTCCAGAAGCCTTGCTGCCGGCCTGTCTGTCACTTCACAAGCCTGTGCCTCGCAGTACCTGAGTGAGTAGCACCTTCTGCTTTACTCTCGTGCCATGCACTTGCTGCCGCTAGAATTGCCTGGCACTACTCAGTGCACTTTTCTCATGTTCAGCTGAGACGGGGAAGGAACACTGAAACCTTCTTTAATCATTTAGTCTAACAGAAGACAATAGATTTTAGGACCTTATCACAGCCTTTGTTGCAAGTACTTGTGTACGTCCAAATTTTCTCCATCCCTTGCTGGCCCGGACCCTATGATTTGAGAGACATGAAACCGGCCTGACAGAGCTCTACTGAAGCATCGCAGAGCTCAGTGCTTGCACTCTGTCTTCTCAACATATTCCTGCTTAGCTCATGGAAGGCTGTGAAATATTTGAAGACACAATGGGTTCTAAGAACAACTTAGTATTTTTTGAAGGTTATGGGTAGTTATTTTAGGGAAGGGAGGAGAGGGAGAATTGTTTGGTTGTTTTCAGTATGATATATGAAGCTCTAGGGAGCTATTTCAGTCATCTTATACACATAAAACTGGACTGAGGGAGGTAGACTGAATTATGGACTTTTTTTTTTTTTTTTTGATATGAAGCCAGAGATATATTGGGGCATTTTGTAATGATAGTGGTTTCAGAAATTTTGAGGGACTTTTTTGATAAATCAAAGTAAATTAATATTATAAAAAAAAAGTTTGTGCTGTAGAGATCTGAAATGGGTGTGCATCTGAAATTTCTCTGTGGGGACATTGAAAGTGGCTGTTAGGAAGCAAAACCAATGATTAAAAAAGAATACTGATTTTAATAACTGTGTTCTGTCAAAACACACCGTATTCTCTCAAAATTAATACAAAGCTTTTTCAGGAATATTTTGCTGAGGAAAAGGACAAGTGTTGTCTTATTCTAGTCCCAGGGAGGAAAAGCAATATTTAACTTAAGAGATCTTCTGGAGAATGTGTATTTTCTATCAAATGCAAGCAAAGTAAACAACAATTTCAATATTTTCCTTGGATTCTGCTGGATGGAACAAGTCTTAAGGACAGCTGAAGGAAGGGACAACATTGGATAAGCAGAGCTTGCAAGCAGAGTTTTGTGCATCCTCATAGAGCCCTGATGCAATTGAGCTACCTGCTGCACTACAAGGTCTCTCTTCCTTCTCAGGGCTCCCATTTAGAGCCCTTTGAAATCAGTGGGGCTCTCTGTAGATTTCAGGAAGCTTTGAATCAAGCACTGGAAGTGGAGGAAATGCGGGCCAGGAGGTACTGACCTGAGCTTCTTTCCCTTTTACTTTCTTTTCCACATACTTGCCTTGATTTAGAGGGGAGCTTGCTATACTCTCTCTTTTCAAGGAGCCTTGGGCCATAAGCCTACCGTGCTTGGTGCTCAGTCCTTGAGCACTCTGAAAAGGAAGATGTGCAGTTTCTTCTCCATGCCCCTCCCCTGTGTGCCTCTCCTGACGTGTGTCTCCCTCCCACCACATCATCTCTTCCTTTCTCTGTATACGATGCGGTGGAAGGAACTATTTGGCATCTTAATAATTTTAGCCTTATATTAGTCTTCTGCTGTGAGATGAACATTAGATGCTTATTTGATCTCTCTACTGACACATGATGCATGTATGTGTGAATAAATTTGCAATACAGAATTACTGATTTTTTTTTCCAAATTTTTGTTTTATTCTCTGATTAAAGATTAAAGACATCTCTGGGTGGGTATTAATGTTTGAAGGGTGGGAATGGATGATGTCCCCGTGCTGCTGCAGGGATTGCTACTATTGCTTAGGTCCTTGTGCATACAGTGGAAGGCAAAGACTGCTTGAAATCACGTTGCTGAAAACTGAATTAATTTCTGAGGTGAAATAATTTGCATAAAATTCTTCACTCTACATGTGAAAAGGTGTTTTTCCAAATAGGGCCATGTACATTTGGAAGTTAGAGAAAAATGTTCTACTGTCCTGAGCTTGTGTCTGCACTGGCCTGCCAGCAGGACGAGGCTAGAGTTTAGCTGAGCTGTGAAACAAACAAAACTGGAGAGGAAAAAAAAATGAAGCCATTTTTTTGCTGTTATATATGCTGGCACTTCACCAAACAGATAAATAATTTATTTGGTAACTCTTAAGATATTACAGACTTTCATGGTGGCAGACTATCAGGAAAAAAAAAGTGGTGTGGCATTTTTCACTCTTCTATAGTGCCTTGGATAGATGAGTTTGCTTGGGAATTGCATCTCAAGCTAGTGGCAGCGAGGTTGGAAAGCAGACTGTCTTCTCAAGTAACTTACTGTTAAGGGATTTGGTGAAGTAGGGCTGCCACACCAGCTTTGTATTGAGTGTTATACTGAGGACAGCTCTGCCATGATTATAGTCATTTTGTGCACTGGCTTCTTCTCACTCTGTCAATATTCATCCTGGTCTTTCCTTCATTTCTCTGGAGAGAGAGACTCTGGAGACAGTAGCAAGTATAATGTTTTTACAACAGAGCCATCTTTATATAAAAACCTCTCTGAAACTCCTCATTAAGAAAGAGGATATTAGACAAAAATCATAGATGAAGGCTCAGATACATTTATTTTTTGTTTCGTATGAGCAGAGCAAAAATAATATTTTCAAATATGATGTATTGAAATCTCACAGGGGAAAACAACAGAAAGTGTCATTGATTAATCATGCAGCAACAGAGAACAAAGCAGTATACAGAATCCCATGGTATATCTGAATTTCATAAACGGGATTATATTCTACAGAACTCTAATTCAAAGTTTTTGAAGCATTCATATTAGAAGCCTGGCCTGGAGTAATAATGTGATTGATAAGATGAAAGAAAACTTTGAAAGACCTGGTGTTCTCTCTATTCCAAAAGGAAAGTTGTACTGGTGTTCCCATGGGATTACAAACCAGAAGGAGATACAAAAAGCATAGGGGCTGATGCAATCTCATGTCCCTGTATTTGCACAGGGCATGTTCAGATGAGGAACTCTGTTGTCAGAGCATTTTACCCCTATTCTGTAAGTGTGTTAAATGAGAAGGTGAGGACGTCTCAGGAAGCTGTGGGCTTTGAGGACAAGCATATGGGTCCTCTGTTCTTGTGTATATATACTTGTCTGTTAAAGGGCAAGGTTCTGCCATCCTTCCTTAGCAATCGCAGTGCACCCTCTTCTGTCGGCACATCCTGAAAACAGCGTGATGTAGGTGTATCACTGCAATTCCCTGAACGGCTCCCATTTAGATCCTTCAGAAGAAGCCAATCTCTGTAGAGTTAGGGAAAATAATTCCTAATCCTTCTTAGATAGTGACTGAATTATGTATAGAGGCCAGAAACACATGTATAGATTCCACCTCCTCTTTTTAATGTGGTTTATTGGAGCTGCTGATGGCCTTGTTTCAATATATGTATAACTGGCTCATTGAATACCAGCTAACATCTGATAGATATCTCTTGCCCTTTCATTTTACTGGTATTAAAATCATTAAAGAATATTCTCTTTATTAGTTTGGATGCAGATTTTTACTTTGGGACTCTATGTATTACTACGTATATATTTAATTGGATTGCTTATTGTCACATCCTTTTAAAGTACCTGCTGATAGGTAATTTAGGATATGGATATAATAAAATGAAAAGTGTAGCACACTATATTTAAATAGAGACTTTTGCAGGAAAGTGTATAATTTACCTTATGAATTATATGTAGAGCTGTATGTCATTTAGCAAATGCAATGGTATATTTTTTCATGTAAATTTTCAGAGTTGGCCTGTTAGTGGCAAGACGATTACCTAAGTAAGATACTTCAATAAAAATAAGGGCTTTACTTTTTCCTTTGGCCAATGAAGCCCATTATCCTTAAAGTGCATTTGTTTATTCAGGCGTTCCCCTATTCCCCCTTGGTTTAATATCATTGCTTGAAGAAAAGATCCAAAACTCTATGGAAATTAATTGACCAAACCTCTACTTTATTTGTTTTAAGAACTGTCATGTACAAATGGCTTTAGCTCTGTCAGCTTTCCTCAAAAACAATATAATCCTATTTATTTTCATTCTCATATCTGATTTGGGCTGTCAGGTATGTTAAGCTTCATAGTAAATCATCTTTAATATTTAATACTTTACCTTAATGTCTGCAAGCAGAAATTCTTGCTTTTATTTTACTGGCAATGTATCTGGCTTACACTGACCTCCTAAATGATTCACAGCATAGCTTAACAAGCATGTAGTACAGAAAATAATAATAAAACAAATCCAGTTTTTAATTGATGGAAATTTCCAGATGTTTGCAATGAAAGTGATCAAATGGAAGGGTTGAGAAAGATTTAAAACAAAAGGATTACAAGTTATCCGTGTGCATGCAAAATTGTCCTGTCAGGTTTGCACATGAGGCAGACACAACTGCTATTTTCTGTCCGTGCGGAATTATGTGGGTATTACAATTTAGTGCCTATTATTTTAGAGGGGCCTGAATTAGAGCCATCTGCAGTTCTACTGCATAAGGATGAGAGAAATTGCAGGAGTTCTATTTTCACTTTTATTTGATACAATAATGGAAATCGATGATAGGAAAAAAAAAAAATGATTTTGCAAGAGAAGAGAAGATTGTTTGGGGAATTTGGATAACACTGGGATAAGCAATTTTAAATTCCAAACTTTTGGTTGCAGATAGAAATGTCCAGAACTTCAGAAACCCCCTCCAAGCTGAGGCTTTTGTTCAAAAGGTCTGGGGATGGTGGAAGAAGAAAGTAAAACCCCCAAACCGTGAACAGTTATCTCCACTAGAAAGAGAGAAAATGAAAGGGCTCATTATCTCAGCTGAAAAATACTGCAGATCAGCATTGATTGGTTCCTTAAAGAATCTCTCCTATTTTTTAACTTGCACTGTGGATAACAAGCCTGAATGTAGTTAGGCTGTATGTTTGTGTGTGCATGTTCATACTTTTAAATGCAGTTTTAATGTTCATTTATATCTGAAGGTTTGATTTTAATTTCCAGTGGTCTTGGCCTTTTATGTTTGCGGAAGGTAATACAATTCTGAGCATAAGAATGAGAAGGCTCTCTAATGCAAATAACATTTTGAGACATATATATAAAATATATATTTAAAATTATGTCTATATTGTATCTATATTTTTTATATCTCTCTATAAATATAGGTATATATTAAAGAAAAATAAGATACCTTCTGTATCTTCCTGGAGCTTTGGCAACTGGTAAAAACATGCATGGTCCATGAGGCCTCCTTTCAGCTATGGCAGCACCCTCTGAGGTACCAGAGCATCCTGCAATGGCAGAGATGCTGAGGAGCAGCTTCTTCTGGCTGAACCAAGGCTTTCCTGAAGTTCTAGTGCGGTTAACCGGGGGAGAAATGCCTCTATGAAGCATTGACTCTACTCAATGTTTAAGTCTAGAAGTATCTTTTATTACATTGATGCTTTGTTCCAACAGCCTAGTATAAATGACAGACAGGTTATTTATGATACAGCCAGTTCTCTCAGCAACAGGCAGTGTAGCTGCATCATGATGATAGCATTTCTCAAAATCCAGTTGAAGGACAGAATGAAAAGCAAAGCAAGAAACCTGCATAATCTGAGGTATTAATAGAAGCTAGCAGAATTCTCCAGTATGTTGCTCCTCTGTCGGATGTGATAAAATTGATACTAAGACAGCAAGAAATTCTTCTATAATAAATATCTACATCTTTGCTTTCTTTTGCTTTTTAGCTCTGTTATCTAGGATGATCTCCAGAAACATATCTGTGAAAATTTATTCTAGAATAGAGAGGGTTTGTTGTCATGGCATGCACTTATTAAGCTGGGAACAATTCAGAATAGGAGATGTCCTTGTGCATTCCTGTGTGCGGTTCATCTGTGAGCTGTCTGTCATTTTCTCTTGTTTAGATGCCAGCAGAGCACAGACCTGGAGTTAAGTGTTTTAAATAGACCATCCAATAGGTCTGAAAGAAAGAGATTGATAAATATTCAAGCAAACATTGGTTCCTTTGAAGCCTGCGGCTAAATCTGCCAAGCCCCATAGCTTCAACAAAACTCTACAGTTGGGCTCAAAATGAGGGAGGGATCCTCTCTGCTATGATTTTTAGGTCTTCAGATCATCTGTTGGCGTTTGATAAAATCTCCTAGTTCTTTAAAGGGCTATTTTAATACCAAAAATATAATGACCTGTGAAGAAGATACGATTGAATTAGGGCTATGCAGCTTTGGCTAAAGAAAAAAAGAATAGTATGTGTTTAAGAGGAAAGATAAGAAGACAGGAGGAAAGAAAGGAGGAACAAGAGAGCACCTGTTTCTGATAAGTCTCTAACCTATCAGCAGTCTATGTTTGTAACCTTGCTGTTATTTAGTTTACGCAATGGAAGAGTGAAACTATTATTTTCTGTTACTCTGTAATTATAGATGAGAAACAGTTCTGTTGACAAATAAGGTAAGCAGCAGCAGAAGCTCAACTCAAAGCTAAATCAGACTTTTCTAAGAATATCATTAAACACAGGCTATTGCTTCCTGTTTCTTTGTTTACTTCTGGAAATGTGGAAAAAAAAAAAGGAAGAAGAATTAAAAATAATAAATAGAGGGAATAATGAGTTTGGAAAGTTGGAGAGCTGTTTTGAGTGTTTGAGCTCAGATTCTCTCCCAAGTACTGCATATCAGTGCTATGTCTGCAGATTTGTTAACTTTTGGTAATATATTATCTCTAGATATGCCCGTCAAGACAAGAACTTCTTGTAGCAGCTGATATGTAAGCATATCAGGCCCTCATCTAGCAGGGTTGCATGAACTAATTTGATATATGTGCAAATGACCAGCAGACAAACCGGTGACAAGACAGAGCTGAACAGAACTTGAATTTATTGTTAGGGAGAGTCAAAGAGGGAGGAGATGTTGGGTCTCAATTCCAAGAAGTCTAAAAACTCTTAGATGTGGAAATGTGTACTAAGCTGAGCAAAAGTACAGTCTCTTTCATAAAACTATCAAATCAGCAAATCTAAGGTTTTCTACCATGAGTGCTCTTTTCTTAATATGTGAGGCATCAGACTCAGTAGGTTAGCCTGACTTACATATTAAAAAATAAATAAAAATATGGGGTTCATTTTTAAATGAGATGTTCAACAAGTGCCAGAGCGCTTTAACTGCTCTTCAGAAAATGCACTGAATCATTAGAGACAAGGCAAAACTATTTACTGTGTCTTGAAAAGGAAAATTGTGACACAATCTGTATATTAAGAATGCTGAAGAATTAGCAGAAAGGAAATACAATAGAGACTTCTGTATCTAAGAGTTATGATGCCTCCTCGAGAAGGGGGACTCTCTCCTGATTTTCATTCTCTGTGTTCTCTAGATCCTTGTTGGCAGCACATCTTTTAGCTGGGGATCCCAGATGACCTGGAGCAGTGGCCTGGATGCACAGGGAGTTCTGCGTGCTCCTCTGGTGTCACAGGTAACATGTCGCTGTGTCTGGAAACGATACCTTAAGTGCCCTAAGAGAATGTAGGAATTCTCTTCCAGGCTTTCTGTTGAAAGAGGTTGAATAATAATCATTACGATGATATGTTTTTTTTCCTTTTTTGTTTTTGCCTCTTTTACAGTTAAGCTGCAGAAATGGTTTGCAATTGGAACTTGATTCCTGTATTCAAATAACATTATGTTTGCTGATTTAAACCATACCCATAAATTGCTATCAAAAGGTATTTTCACATGTGTATGTGATAATTTTGTCCACGCACTAATTTAGTTCATAAAAGTCATGTCTGACAGCCATTGCTGTTAAATATTCAGTGCTCGCACTGGTGGTTTACAGTCTTAGGACCTACCTGCATTGTACTTTCTCTTCCATACAATATCATAAACCTAAACTCTTGAAGGTTTAAAGCGTGTCCTAGCATGGAGAGAGCAGTGAAGTGGGAATGTTCACATTTATGGCTATAGATTGACTAGTGTATGTACATTTTGAAAACAGCCTCTGAAATAACTCATGAAAATTACCAAGTAAGAAAGGGCCAATCTGGCAGAACAATCTCTTCTTGCAGTCGTACCACAAGCATTGCTTTTATGTCCATCTGTTGCAATATTTGATTTGTGTGCTGTTGGCTTTTACATTGCTTGTCATTCACAGCCCGTGGTAGGGTAAAATCTCTCTGAGACTGGAAAGCAAATTGTGAACTACTGAGTCATGCAAATTAGGTGAACAAATACAGCAGGAAATAAGTACAAGGTGCCACTGATTATTCTCAGTTGCATCACTTTTCGACAACAGTAATGTTGTTAAAATGATCTGGGATGACCGAATACCACTGTGATGTATACTAAGGACAGTTCCAGTCCTGTTAGGCTTTGAACTCCATGCTGAAGCTCTTTCTTACTCTAGGGCTTTCAACACAAGATCATACATCTGTGCTTGCCTGACAGAACATAAGCTGAGAGATCAGTTGAGAAGGTTTGAAAATCAGCTTTAAATGTTAGGAAGCTGGAGTGCCTGAGTGTTTTTAAATAGGAGCCAGTGCTCCTCTTGATGAGGAGCAGGGCTGAAACGAGATGGAAGCAAATTAGGGTATGAGGAGCAGGTAAGTATTGATTTACCTGACAGCTTACCTTTACATAATACCAGGGCAGCTTATGTTATCCCTGGCTCACCCTTCCTTTACAGAGCACTAGCAGCTCCCATGGGTGCTGTGTGGTGCTTCCTTCCAGTTGCAGTACTGCCCTGTGCCTGGAACTGCTGTGGATCCCACCCTGCAGGTATCGGTGCACTTCTCAGGTCAGTCACAACTGTGCTTTCTCAACCTGTCCATTTCAGGAGCAGTGGGACCATGTACGTGCGTGACAAAATGCTGCCTGTCTTAATGCTTCTCTCACCAAAAAAAATCCTCCAGTTCAGCAGATATATCTGCTCTTGGTCGTGCTTGTTAGCTCATTGCTTCCCTGCACCAAGATGGAGTTTGTCAGGGCTGGGAGGGTGGGCATGCTGATCCTGTGTGGCTGGACAAGTGGTGCTTTGTGTGAGCATGGTGGTTAAACATGCAGCCACCTGTGCAGTGGCACTGAGATTTCCCTGGTGAAACTGATCCCATTTCTGAGGCTAGAAGGGTATTTGTTGTTGTTGTTTGGTTGTTTTTTTGCATTCACATAATAGTTTATATGGTCAAGAAATCCATTAATGACTCTACTTTCAGGTTGTGTGGAAAGGAAGATTATTTCTGAGAATTACAGAAAGAAGTGATGATTGTAACATCAATGTTTATTTATTTTTGTCCGAGTTATTTGTCTTTCAAGTATTTGAGAAAGCCAAATTGTTTTGAGCATGTGTGGCCCTTTCTTGGTTCTTTTCCCTTGGTTTATACCTAGACTCCGGATCCTGCAAGGTCTGTATTGAGCCTCATGAAATACGATTAGTCCATTTAACTTGTGTTGAATAGTGGTCACTTCAAAGATAAACTGAAACGTTTTAAAAAATTGCTCTTAAATGCAAATAAATCATATATACTTAAAATGAATTGCTAAATAGGTACYTTCATCTGATAGACTTTAGAACAGGTAAGGCAGGCTCAATAAAGGCAGTAAATTAACTCTGAAATTGATCTCAGATTTGGTCTGTTGACTTCCCTGCTGTTAAGAAGATAATTATTTCATTGAGAATGTGAGAAACAAACATTTTTTTCCATTTCTGAATGATGATATATATGCTTTTAGACATGTCCTAGTCTGCACTTTTAAATACTTTAAAGATAAATTGGATTGTTCAGAAGGTTTAAAAAAAATGAATGCATACATTTCTTTCTGGCCGAATCCTATCTTATGAAAGAATATCCTAATCCTTCTAACAAGTAAAGAATACGATCTGGATATATATTTATTTTACGGTGACATCAAGACATTTCTGATATTTAAAATGGCTATTTCAATACCCATTAAGTCAGGCTAGATAAAATGCGTTGGAAAATGATGTTGACAGTATAAGCTTTCAATTAGCAATATTCTTGAGAACTTTTAGAAATTCTTGCAAGTGCATAAAAAAATATGAAACTATACAGGAAGATTAAAAAAACCTTAAATCTACAATTATATAAAAAGAGTAAATACAGAGAGATACAAAGGAGTCTTTAACGGTGACCAGGTAAAGGAACCCATCAGATGTAGGTTGATTGATTGCTTTTGAAGTTTTTATCCCATTATCTGCAAGGAGGACCACTACTGCTAGGTAGCACAAATAAAACAGTGGGTGAAACAGTATTTGATTAATTAAGAAAATAACATGTTTTAGAAGTTCCTTATAGAAAATAAAGCTATTGATTTTTTTGATGCATTTTGCATGCTTTCAAATCTGGAAGAAACTCTACTACAGAAAAGAAAAACTATGAAAAAAAGGGAAAAAAAAGGCACAAGTGTTTTGGAAAGTGTGGGAGAATCAGGATTAGAAGACACAGAACTTTTCGAGCGCTGCTGTTGTTCACAGATGATAACTCTACTTCGTGTAGATGTTTGTAATGAAGTCCTGGTAAATATCACAGTGATCCAGATGTGTAAATGAGGAAGATGATTTCAGGAGAATGACTGACCTTTCTGTTAAGTAGGTCAGTGGGCAACAGAGCTTCGAGTGGTGCTTTGCTGCTTCTGTGAAATGCCAGGGGAGTCATGGCATGGATAGAATCCAAAGTACTTTGTCCATAAATCCTGTAGCTTTTAAATGTACCAGTGAACTACGTATTAGGATTGCTTTCCCATTCAAGGTATTATTTTCTTGCATTACTTCTAAAGATGAGTGATGAAATCTAGCTAAACAGGTTAGTTAGACAAATCTGCTTTGCTATGTAGACCAGATGCAAGCAGTGTTGAAGAAAAAACTCTCACTGCTTTAATGGTATCATAGCACCAGGTTTAGCCACATCATCTCATTTCAACCTTTCCCAAGAATGTTTTTGCAAGGGAGAATAACATGCTCACGCATTCTTCACAAGATCATTTGTAATTCTGTGACTCTCAGAAGGGGAGTTTACCTGTGTATTTTTCTCAAGAACTGCTTCTGCATTTTCTCCTAATGCAGAAGATTTTACTCTAGAGGCTTTGTCCAGTCAAATGAAATACCTGTTATCAAACTGTCCTCAGAACATTTCTATGAAAGTAGCATGCAAAGAAGAGAGCTAAAAGAAACCACAGGCTGGCTTTCACGTAAGCCTGCAACTTTGTGTTGCCCCATAACTGTCAGGTCTAACTAACAACACCTTTGCCGCTATCTGAGCCGGGATTCACTTTGTTTCCCTGCAGAGCTGAACTCTTCCTCCTTCATCTCTAAGATCATGTTTTCATCTATTCTAATGTCCTGTGTGTTACCAGTATACACAGAACTTCCTACCAGGAAATCCTGTTTGCTGCTACGAAGGGCTTTGAGTAACTTCGCTAGAGGAAAAGCTTCAAAGCTGTTGTTAGCTTGGTGGGTTGTTAGAAAGTGTCATCTTTCTGAGGATTTTTGGTGAGCTCTTTCATAATCAAGTGAAAGAAATTCTGCTTGTAAAATATAACAGGCATTTCCCTGCTCTTTGCACAAACAGGTTAAAATACAAAGAATGTTATTTCTTTTCTATACTGCTTTCTTCTCCTTTTTCTTTGCTGGCATAGTGATCATTTTCTCAGAAACTTATAGCCTAGCAGACATGCTTTCAGATTTGTCCAGCTGTTTTCTCTTCTATCTTGATGGGAAAGGCCTGTATTTGTTTAAAAATCTTTCCTTTCTGTTTTCCTCCACCGAAGGAAGGGAAATGGAGCTTTATCTCAAGAAATAACCATCTAGGGTAATGGCCTTTGCAATACAGAGTTAAGGTCAAGATTCTGAAACATGACCAGAAAAGGAGGCACTATCAGTGGTGTTTCATTTAGACGTTCACTTCAGGCACCACTGAGAGCTTATTTAAAAATAATTGTTTTTGCCGCAGCTTCTTAAGAATAATGTATGTATTCAGAAAACCAATTAACTATGTTAAGATGATGTTTTAAGCTTCTAAAATTCCTGTTATCCCTTGAGTCTGATAAACCATGAAATCATGCATAAGTCACCAATTAAATTCATCTATTTTTTTAATGGGCAAAAGATCAGATATATTTGAATTTCATTCAAACCAATTATGTTCTTCCCAAACAAGTGAACTGAAGATATAAGATATTAATGGATCTTGATTTTTGCTTTAGGCTTTTAGCTACCAAATCCCCTCCTGCCGCCCCCACAACACACAGACTTTGGCTGTGACTCTAGAACAAGCCATATATTTAGTATTTCCCTGTTGCTATTACCACATTGTCATGTATTTCATGCCACAGTGGAAAGGCTTTTTATTTTTAATCAAATTATATTATCTTAATGAGAGAATTGTAATAAATTTGAAATCTGGGAAGTATTTGGAGATTTTTGGTGCAATCAGTACAGATAGGAATATTCAATAAAGTAATATTTTTCAAGCTGCATGTGTTTTCAAAGCTGCTGGGTATCATTCCATGAGTAGTAAATTGAATGGATGATGGATTTTAGAGATTGTACCTAAAGCAATTAATATTTATGCTGAGTTTTAAATTAATTAAAATTGTCACTATTGCCTGAGCTGATATGAGACCAGAGATGTATGCAGGAGGTACTAAATGAACTCTTTCCTTCTCTCTTCACAAAGACTGGACTTCGTGTGACGTTTGAGCCTATTCTGCAGTTTGTTTCCCATTCCTTATTCAGCAACATTTCAAAGCTTTAGAATTTTTTTTTTAAGTTCTTCATGGCTGAGTTAAAGGCTTCTAATATACCTACAATAATACCATCTTAACTGTAGGAGAGGTCAGAATACCACAGTGATTTCCATGATAGGCTGAAGAGTGATTCTCAAATGTGCTTTGCTTATTTTGAAAAGACCCTTCTTTGGCGGCAGATTTGCAAATTAAACCATTATAAATATTAAGTTATTGCAATTTGTACAACAGAAAAAAAATCAGATGTGATATTTAATGTTATAGACATTTAATATGTTATAGCTGGAATATTTGCACTGCTGAAATAACTCCTGTGCTAGAAACAATACTCTAAATCTACAAGCAAGTTGTTCCTTGATGATAGAATTTTTCAAGATAATTGACTTGATGAACTATCAATGCTGTGTTTTTGTCTTTCTATATGAGACAAAGATGCATGTCCTTCTGAAATAAGAACTCCACTTAAAAGGAGAATGACTAGAATGCAAAGTGATAGAGACAATGCATTGAATATGTGCTAAATTTGTGTATTGAGTTGAATCTTGCAAAAAAAAGTTAATTAGCTATTGAATTTTGGAATATTTCAATATGTCAAGTGGCACAGATTTCATATTTTGGCCAAACAATCCAGTATTAAATCCAGACTTAAATTCTGTCCTTGACTTTTCACATGCTGAAGCGAAACTAGGTAGGAAAGGGAATAATAATAAAAAGCCAGACTTTGCAGAAAGGCATCTACTCTCCTGCCTCTTTTTTTTTTTTTTTTTTTTTTTTAATGTACTGGACGATCTGCTAGTGACACTCCAATACAAGCACTTTCTCTTGCTTCCTGCTGTCAAAGAACTTTTCATTCCCTTTGGTGAGAGCTCAGGTCACCATATTCCACGTGTTTGTCTTCTCTGTGGTTCACTTGGGTAATTCAATCACCCTATCCAGGCTTACTTAAGCTCAGGATGAAGCCATAATTCACAAAGAGCCTGGTAACCCCCATGTGTGGGCTGCAGCAGCAGCATGGAGAGCCTATTACCCAGGTGCTTTATTGCATCTGCTTTACTGAATTCTGAGAAGAAAAAAACAATTCCTTTGATAGATTATATTTATCCCAATAAGGGCTTCATAAATCAATGCTACCAAACCCAGGAGTTTTCCAAATGTCTATCTGAGAGAGACTGTAGATAATTTAAAAAGAAAGCAAAGCAGGCTTGATGGAGCTGAGAGAAAAATCTAGCCTTGTGCAGTAGGCAGAGGGCTCTAGTAACCCCTCAGTGCTGCAGGATTCATTCACTTGTTCCTTCATCACTGCCTTTCCCAACCAGGAGAGCAGAAGGAAACCGTAGCACATGCGGAGATTGGAGTGAGATACTCCATTAGGAGAGCTGCTGCTTTTGGCAAGAATTTTTATATTGCTATGAGCTAGTAAAAGACACTTAGGAGTGGCAGACAATTATCAGAGAATTTTTGGCTTTGGAGTTGTGATTTGACTGAAGGTTTAGCAGTATTATTAGAATTGTTTTGACCAGTTTTTTGAATAAGTGCATCGCTGTTGATTAATGCCTGCAGCAGGAAGGATGTATCTCCTTATCCTTTCCTTCTCCACTGCAAAAATTGTCATTGTGTGCATGAATGGCAATAACTTTTTAGACAAGGTTAGTGGCAGATTATGTGCCAAGATCCTGGCAAGCAAGCAGCTTCCCGTAGGGCAGGTATATCAATCTTCCCAAAGGTTATGATGATATAAGACCTATGCATGAGTGAGAGCAGGAACATTACAGAGCAAGGAACGTTTGCAGGGCTCTTGTGTGGGGGATGTCACTCCTGTCCTGATTCTGAACATCTCCTCATCCCAGGCCTGGCCTGTCTTTTTGGATGTCCTTGCTGTGTTCATAATTAAAAGGCAAAAGAGGACTTGGAGTGATACTCTGTTCTGCATATCAGCTTATGCAATGGGATCCTATTTTGACTCTCAGTGGGAGAGAAATATATGTGCTGTATTTTCAATGTGTTTCTTCTTCAAACTGTGCATGTCGGTTAAAACTGTGTGAATAACCCTTGGGGTTTTTTGATTTTTCCTGCGTTGATCAATAATGGATAGATGGGCTTATCTACTTCTAAAACTACTCAAAAGGAGGGTCTGAACAAGATGGAGCCAAAGTCCACAGTGGTGCTCAATGACAGGACAAAAGGCGGTGAGCACAAGCTGAAGGGAAGAAGTTTTATTTAAAAGTAAGAAAAAGTTCTTTTACCATGTGAGTGGGGAAACACTTGGACAGCTGAACTGGGGAGGTTGTGGAGACCCTGTTCTTTTAACTATTCAAAACCTTAGTGGACGTGCTGTACCTGCTGTAATCAATTCTGCTTTCGTCAGGAGGTGGGATGAGATGATTTCCAGAGGTAGCTTCTAACCTCAATGATTTCATGGCCTGGGTATAGTCAGAAAATTTCTCACTGTGATCATCCAAATAAATGGTGCTTTTATAATACAAATAACTCCAGAGCACATACTCTAGAGATCTATTTTCTGGAACAACCAAGTTGCTTCTTCCCCCAAAATTTCCCTGTTGAAATTCTTAGTTATCACAGGTAACACAGAGTGACAGGAGTGGCTGTTTTTTTTGTGGGCAGTCCTCTTGCTCTCTTCCTTGTGCTGATAGCCAAGGTAGTGCCATCCGTGTTCTCTGGAGTATGTTGCCACACATTGTCTGATAACCATGTGCAAGTTACTCATACTTAATGCTGTGTTTTTCTTCAAGGAACTTAAATATTTTGTGGCCCAAGCAAGGGAGAAACTCACTGTGCCAGGCTGGTTCCCCTCACTGACACTGCATGGCAAATGGCCCTGACACAAGTACCCACTCTGGCCCACATGCAGGTCTGAAGTAATGGTACATGTGACACCTGACCTTCTCCCACTCTCTGAACTGCAATTACTGTTGTGTACCTGTGGAAAGAAAACTATCTCTGTTGGAGCAAAATGCAGAACTATATTGCTAATGTTTCCATAGTATTCATGCTGTACACTGGTAGCATGCTAGAATAAATGGATCTGTTTCTGCACAGATTTACTTCTTAAAGAAAATTCTTAAATTAAGAAGATCAACATTAACTTGAAGTCATCTAGAAACCTTTAGTATATTGTTGTAGATTTCATAAGGCTAAAAAGCTTGTTATGTTTTTAGTCTGCTGAACAGTGAGATATGAGCCTATAATATCTCTGGTTATAATGTTCTTTGCTGAACATAATGAAAAAGGTGATGCCCTCTGAAAGTGTATTAGCTTTATTGGACTTGGCATATATATAGAGAGAGAGTTTTTTGTTGTTGTTTTGTGGTTTTTTTACTGTTTTATTGCCTGCAAGCTTTAGCTGACCTGGGCAAGGGAGAGGACCAGGGTTTGTGAAGGTCATAATTTTTTTGAGCCTCTTAAAGAGGACACTATCACACCAGCAGTTTGGAGTTTTCTTTGTTACTTTTGAGATGTTACACAACATGTAGAGAACTAATGTTTATAAAGTGGGCATTAGGAAAAAAATCTGATGATGACAGCCCAGGGAGACAGCAGTCTCCAGGAATGGAGGATTTAGTGACCAGATTAGACAGGTATCTGTCTGGGGACATTTCCATGCAGTCACTCTCAGGCTGGGTCATGTCAGACACCAGGTGATCCAGTGCTCCCTCCCAGCCCTTCTTTGCTGTTGTTTTACACCTTATGCATTTAAATTACTCAGGAGCTTCAGACTTCATTGAAAAGTTGATGATTCTTGCACTGGTGACTTGTATATTTTTCTAACATCTGGACTTTTACTTCACTCTAGAGTTTTAAAATGTTGCTTGTGTTTTTAATAGGTGTTGATTATTAAACAAAAAATTAATTATATTCGTAAGTGCTGTAAATTTGCTTTGTTCCGCTGAGGTCTAGGCAGTAATACAATTCTGTTCCATCTGAAGTCATGGACCAATATGTTGTGTGCAACAAAACATCCATAAAGCCATTAAAAAACTGCAACAGACTTTTTGAGTGAGTGGATAATGGAGGTGGGCATTTCGGGAGGCTGAAAATGCTATATATGCAAAAGTATTTGTCTATGATTTTTAATATGCTATCAAATGCAGTGTGCACAGATATTTGAACTTTTTGGAGTGACAAATTATAAGATCCCTTGAAATTAAATGTGATGTTTAAGAAAGTTACTGAGTGTTAATGGATTTCTTCATTTGTTTTTTATATACTGGGTGTCATTCTAAAGCAATTCAGGAAAACAACAGAGGAAGCTATAAACATTTTGAGAATATTAAGATGAAGTTCCAGAAGAACTAATGAGTATGTAATTGGAAACACAAATTTGCATACAAATTTGAACATGATATTTCAAAGCTTGCAAACATCAAAGTGTGTTAAAATGACAAGCTATCCATGCCAATGTACAGTTTTTATTTTAAATGGATGAAAGAATAAAATATAAAGGTTTCACTTGTGAGATGGCTAATTATATCAAATTGCTTTAGGCAGAATGCAATATCAAGCCACTGTAACATGCATTTACTTAGGGTTTTTTTTTTCCCTGTTATTGTATGCAATTTTCATGTGCCTTGGGGATCAGAGGAGTGAAACCTGTGTCAGGCATATTAAGATAACAGAGTTGCAGTTTGGCATCTAGCAAATAATAAAGACATCTCCATCTCTTGCGCAAATTTTTGGACTGTAGAAAAATGTGCACCTCTGTAAAATCATCTTTTTTTCATTCCTGGGGCATCGCAGACCCTAGCTGGTCCCTGCTTTGCTAACCTGAGAGCCCAGAAGCCGCCCTACTGTGAAAGTCTGCAGTCTCCCTGATGCGAGTCCTGTGCTGAAGGCGAGAGTCTGCTGCAGCTGCAGGACAGCAAGGGCTGCAGCTCTCCGCAGCACCGCTCACCCCTGCTGGGAGCGGGGTTACCCCTCAGGAGTCTGTTTGTCTCATCTTTGCCAAATGCAGGTGGAGAGATGGGGAGCCAAAGCGGGTTGGGGCTGAATATTGTGTTCATGTCGCACAGAGCTGCTGTTCCTGCTGTCACCTGTAATAACATACGGGTTCCTGTCTGCAATAGCTTATGGTTTTCTGCACCATTTTCCTTTACAACATGCCACTAGTTTGCATCAAGACTGCAAAATCCTTCTTTATGAGAGCCCTCTCCTACTACCTTCTTTGGGGATATAGAAGAACTCTTACCTCTGGCTAAGTAAAATAGTATCAACAGTTTAGGAGCTGGGTGGCAGGTAGTGTCTATTTTTTAACTGTGACTTATATGTGCATAATAGTTGCCTGTATAGTTGGTGAGAAGTTAAAAGGAGCGATTTAAAATGAGAAATAAAGAGTAAATAGGAATAGGCACTGAAGAGTATCAGATTTTTTTTTCCCATCTGTGGAGGACACTGGGTCCCTGTAAGTGCTCTTACTAATGAGTGAATTTTCTGCAGCTTTTCAATGCAGTTGTACCTGGGAATTGAGCAAGTTTAGTGGTGTAGTGTGTTGCAGCAATTTAACAGACCTGTAAGAAAAACATGGATCACTGCTCCTGTCTTGACTTGAATTCAGACAGAAATACAACAGAGAAATTCAATACTAATACAGCAGGATTTTTATGTATTGACTTTATTTACCTAGTGACCTTTTGCATGAAAAAAAAAGAGGCTTTGTAAGAGAGGCTGCACATAGATGAGGTGGCATTTGGTGCTGAGCCTAACTGCAAAGGCTACAGGGCCAGCTCTCTTCTCCACCCATCCTGTAGGAGGCAAAAAGACAAAAGGGAAACTGCTGGCATAAACTCCTCTGCCAACAAGTTTCAGTAAAATGCACCAGGCGGATGTAGAATAAAGTGAGCACTAAGACAAATTATATGAGTTAGTAAAACTTTCACCTGCATAGAAGGGATCCTCATTTTGAACTTCTTCTGTTGCTACCTGTGACATGGATTTTAACTAGGGTAGTTATGTGTTGCTTTGCTCTAGCAATCTTGTCTAGGGCTTTTAAAGCCTGAAGGACTCCAGGGAACAAAGCACTTAAGTACTGGGTTAATTTTTCAGCTAATAGATTTCATACACATGCCTAATTTAATCACAGAATTGCAATGAATGTTTAGAGTTGAGACCAGACTAAGATGGTTACTGAAGTAAAGCCATGGTGCTTGTCATTGAATTGGATGAAACTGCCTCCTGTAATAGCAGGAATTATGCAAGGTGATGTTGCAGAGTAAGACTTAATATTTCTCCAGACTCTTCAGAGAGCCCTGTGAAAATTAGCAATGTTTTATCTTGTGATAGTGAATACTTTTGTGAAGTATGCATAATGGAAAATGCCCTTAAAGTCTATTTTAAATCCCACTGGTTCTCAAAGCAGCACTCCTAATTACTGTCTTCACCAGACTGCTAGTAAATTTGAATTTTTTATTTCTATTAGTCTGTTAATCATCTGTTAAAGAATCAGCCATGAAAATAAAAATGAACGCAAAGGGGATACGATAACTCTGGATGAGAAAATAATATAATTTATTGTGTAATGAATTGTATTTATGCAGTTAAGCCCTTTGCTAGTCTAAAGCCAGAATGCTTGGGGTTAAAGAATAAGCTCATAGGGATGAAATTATTAAGGAGAGTGCAGGAAGCAAGAAACAGAATGGTAAAACGGTTTGTGTGTTCGCAACCGTGCTTGGCTTCCCTCTCAGAGTTTTATAACTAGTATCTGGAATCAGCAGGCGACTTGTTGGGCAATGTTTTGTATGCACTGAATCTCCAAACAATTGCCAAATCACGGTGCAAACCAGGAATGGTAAATATTTGCAGACGAAGTAACGGACAGCGAATGCTACCTAACAGCTAATCCGGTAGAGTGGCATGGTTGTTAAAATAGCACTAACTCATTTCAATGCTGCCATCCCTTCAGTCCAAGCATGGCAATCAAAGTAGGTGATGTAGCATACACTTGAATCTAGAGATAAAAATATATAGTAGCTGATTAGGCTGTTAAAAATTGAGAGAGATGTTCCATTTGGGTATTGAGAGTACGGAATAGGGGAAGAGTAAATATGTCAAGAGCTTACCTAGGAGTAGTAATACAAAAGTTGCAGTAGAAAGACTTAATACAACAGTTAGTCTTCCCACACTCTTCCCAACTCCTGCTCAGTTATTTGGACAATACTTAGATACTTGTATTTCACAGAGTAAACGATATCTTAAATGGGAATGTGTCACCCATTTGCTTACTTGGGCCTTTCTGTTAAGTGGCTAAGACTAGAAATTCCTAGTTGCTCTCCTGCAGTGTGGGAGTTCACACTCTTGGTAATACAGGTATATAATGAAGTCTCCCTACATGCACTGAAACATGCTTTTTTTTCTGTATTCTCCAAGTTTATATGGACTGGAGAACATAAAATATTGACACTGCTACTTAGCTGGTGTTTTCACACCCTGCCTTTTAATATATATATTTTTTTTTTTTTTTTTTTTTTTTTAACCCCCTAAAAAGTCATCACAAGAACAACTTTGAGTCCTGTGAATCCAATGGTGAAAAGCAGCTTCCCCATTTGAACGTCAGTGATTTGCCTGCTGGATTTCTCCAGAATGGAGGTGTGATTTTATGCCTGACTCATGTCATGGCTGATTCCTTAGAGCAGCTGCCCAGATCTTTCTTGCTTTGTCATTTTTATATGTATATTGTGCCTAGGCTCCATCTGCCTTCCAGGAAAGTGTTTCTTCCTGTCCGTGGAGAATGCAACCAAGAATTTCATTTTCAAGTACATCTGTGGAAGGGGTAAATGAATGAAATATTTTAAAAATGGCATCTTTCAAGACTTTCTGGTGCCAAATTAGTATTTGTTACTGGGGAAGTGAAAATCCAATCTAGATTTTAAATACATTATAAAATTATTGCTCTTATTTCTGGAGAAAATGGAAATCTGTAGGTGAGGAAAATAGGTGTATTAACACAGTCTTTTTCCTCATATGCCATTTATTCACAAGAATATTATTTTAATAAGCAGCTTAATATAATTTATTTTAATATTGGTTTTCTCCTGATTAGTTAAGTGTGGGKTTTTTTTTTACTTGCTATTTATGCAGTGTGGGGTTTAACAAAAAGCAAAACTGAGTTTAGCCCAAAGCACTCAAAGCACTCTGCTTGTTGCTGCTGCAAGGCGTTGCTGGTTTGTGCTACAGGGCCTTGCCTCAGTGAGGACTGCAGGCCTGAGCCATAGTTGTTCTTGTTTTGGTGGCGGTTGTTATTCCTGTTTTGGTGCAGTAGTTTTTACTTGTAGTGCAAACCTAATGCTGTAGTAGTAATGCTTTTTGAATTAATTTAAAAGGAAAACATTCCCTAGTTTAAATGACTTTCAGTAACTGACTTAGGGTAGATTGTGATCTTATATTTCACCTTTATATCATTTTTATGTTATTTCTGTCCTAGACAGTGTAATGAGCTACTCCATTTAAATAACCATGTTGCTTTGAATACTGGGGAAGAAGCTGAATAGAAAGTCATTTAAAAAGTCAAGGCTAGACCAGCTCACACTTCTCCTTCATGCAGGGAAAAACATCTGTGGCCCGAAAACATCTGATTCTGAAATAACAAAGCTGATCCTCAGAAATTATGTACTAAGTTTAGGAATTGCCACTTGCTTCCTCAAGTATTTAGAAATGATCCAAATGTGGTTCTGATACTTCTGTGAGCTGCAGCCGTAGTAGCTGTCATGAGGTGCTAGTGATTCCAAGAAGCTCCGAAATGCAGGATGGAAAATGGTGATTTAACTGACTGGATATGTTGAGTGTTGAGCTCGGCTGTGTGGATCCCAGTGACTCCTTTGCTTGGATACAGATAAACAGCCCATTAGCCTCGCTGGGTTTTTGGCAGACAGCAGACCTGAGGGAGAGCAGCTGCTCAGGAGCTCCCTTGGCAGCTCCGTGCCTTCCAGCAGCCTGGGGGGTGCTCAAGGCTACCAGAAGCTCTTTAGTGGTAAGCCACTGATTGGCATCCTGGATCCTTCTTTTTCTGACCTTTCTAAATTCCTCTTTTATCCCTGTAGAGTGGTAAAGATTGTTAATATATTGCCATTCTGCACAGAATCTTTTACTTCCATCACAGCAGTTCCTACGAGTAAAGAGAGGAGAGCTAAGGAATGCAGGGAGCTGTGCACTTTTTGCTGCTAACAGATGTCTACAAACATCCTGCATGTTTTGAATTAGGAAAGCTCTCAAATAAGTGCTTGAACCAACCTCTCTTCAGGAAAGTACTTAAGCACTAGACAACAAATAGATGCCTAGAGCAAATCAATGGGAAATATAAAGGACAATTTCCTTCTATATTCGTTTTGGGGGTCACTTGTGACAAGTGGAGACACATTGTTGACAGCGAATATGTGCTTCCACAGTGGCTGTGTTCAGCAGAGGGTGCTGAGTTGTTCAGCACGGAGGATACTGCAGTGACAAAGTCCATTTGAATCCATTTTGAACAGAACTCAGCCATGCCCATGCCCAGAAAAATGCCACCATTCTCTGAATGCAAGTGCAGGCTATGCAGCTGGAGCACACCTCACACAAAAGGCTCCCTCTGCTTGTGGACGTCCCAGAACTGACGTAGTCAGCCTGGCAAGTGTACTTTGCATGTTGGTTTGTGTTATACATGAACTGACACAGCTCAAGATCAGACCAGAAGCTTATCTAGCAATTTGTGTTCTCAAATCTGTTATGATTTGGTGACTGATGAGTTTAAAAAAAAAAATGCTTTCCATTTTAATGACCCAGTGGAATTAGTGCTATTTTTCTTCATTACTGGAACAAGCATAATAATAAAATACATTACTTCTGGAAATTGTAGGGAGAGTAGAGATGCTGATTGACTGATATTTTGACAACATATCCAGAATAATTGTGTTGGGAAGGTGATAATACAATGAAGTAGTACAGGTTTTTTAGTTTCAGGTGTATATTTCAGTGCTATCACCACTGCAAGGGCCCTTGTTGTTTTTGCAGTGATGGTCAATTTGATTGTGCGGTGCTGATTATAAACTAGCCTAAATCCCAAGAATTGTAAACTGGGTGTGTTCCTCAAAATTGCGTGGGTAGGTGGGTGCACATATTCATTCCTGCGTGTCCAGTTGCATATAAAAAGCCCAGTTAAACATGTATGAAAAATAAAACATGTACCATCTAGTTCTGTTCAAAACTGAACTCTAGTATGATTTTTTAGCAGCTGACAGTGAGACTTGTGCCTAACCTAGTAGTTTATCTTTGCTGTGCAATAGCGTCTGATGGAGCAGAGACTATAATCTGGATCACTCCTGATAACAGTCAGTATCTTCTATGTGTGGTACAACAAATCACAGATCAGTGTATCTGTGCAAACTATTATGCCTCTGAGGAAACGTTTCAAATTTTGAAAAACTACCACTAATTTTTATACATAGCTGTCGTTACGTTTTTCCCACTTAACACTGTTGCTTGTAATAAAGATTTGGAGGAAGTATGATGTGGATCGACTGTCTTATATTCTACTAGGAAATAAAATTGCTCTTAAGAGATTCTTAGGCCATGTTTGTATGCATGATGACTCAGCTCTTTGATCCAAAACTTTCTTTGGTGGATCCAAACAAACATATGTCCTGCTAGAGAATTTGTGCCTTCAGGGAGAGCTCAAGTCGTTGCTGCAAAGTCAGTGAGAAAAAGAGGAGAAAAAGAGGAGGAGGAGAGGAGTCAGTGAGAAGCAGCTTTGGTTACTGTTCTTTGTATAGGAAAAGGAGGAATTGAATGATAGTGATGAAGTGGTGAATAAGAGCAGTATCCAAGCATGCACTGATACTGCTAGGATACAGCAAGACACCACGGAGAGTGTAGCTGCTAAAGTAATAGAATAATAATTTGTGCTGAAAGGGTTTTCATCTGGTCTAGCTCCCTGATCAAAGCAGAGCCAACTTCAAAGCCAGATCCACCTTTAGAGTTATTTGAGGTTACTCAGAGCCTTTTCTCGTTGAGTTTCGAGTATCTGCAAAGATGAGGATCCTACAGATTCTCTGAACACTTGTTCCAGTGTTTGTCCACCATTGCTATGTAGAGTTGTTTCCGTACAGCTTATTGGAATATAATTGGCCACAACCTGTGCCTCTTGCCTTTTATCCTTTGGCTGGGGACCTCTTAGGTCTGGCTCTGTCTTCCATATTGTGCCTCTCTGCAGCCCTCCAGGCTTTATCCAGTCCCCCGAGGGTGTTGATGCAGTGCGATGGCCCAGCCTCCACTGAGAGAGCATTCTGTATCTCCCTCTGTGCTCTGGTGCCTGAGGTGACGCGTGTCTTGCATAAGTCCATGTTGCTCATGAAGGGAAATGCTGACGAGCACATACTATGGTTCCTTTCTAAAACCCAGCACCACAAAGTGGCCGTAAGCCCTCATAACCCGTAAGTTATGGTGGGGTCCTCCCTGCTCTGCAGATGACATCAAGGACCACAGTGATGCCTGGTTGCCACCCTGTGCCACGTGCTCTAGGTATCCCTGCTTGAGCAGGGAGGTTAGACTAGGATTTGTAGAGGTCCCTTCCAACCTCAGCTGTTCTGTGATTCTGTTCTTAATCTTTCTGAGGCCGTGAGTTCACCCTCAGGCAGATGCTCAGAGATTCATTCTGATCTTGTTTACACTTCCATAAGCTAGGAGTAACTTCAAGGCAGCAAACTGAATTATGTTGGTGTGAGGGGGGAAGCTGGCCAGAAGAGACCATTTTTTTGTTCTAGGTATTTACTTTTTTAAATAATTTAATCTAGAAGGAGATTGGAATTTTTCTTTTCTTCTTTGAACTGTATTTCTACTCATCTGTATTATTTGCTTTTCATTTGTTTGCTCCTAATACACGGTATTTTCTTTCTTAATCACTTGCTAGYGTGGTATTTTTTTTCTCTCTCTCCTCTTTTTTTCACTCTTTTTAATGTATTCAGATGACAGCAATTTTCTGGCAAAGAAAAGCATGAAATTCACTGCCCTTGAAATCTGCATCCATATGGAGGAAAATGTATCCTTTCATAATTCACTGTCAGAAAATAATAGTAGCCATGGAGTAACACTTATGTACTGAACTTTGCAATGTTCCATAAAGGGGCAAAATAATTTATGAAGACTGCTGATTTTGCTCTTGTTTATGCAGCATGTATATTGTTTAAACTGACAATGTTCAGATAATAATGTGCTACAAAAGTGTACATGTGTTTCAGAATAACATAGGAAGATGACACTGAACAGACTGTCATTGCTGTCCATATGGCAATTCACAAATGAATGAACTGTGGTCTCTGTGCCCCTGATGGAGCCTTTCAGCCAGTTAGAGATGGAGAAAATGCTGGTAGGATTTCTGAGTCCATCTCACTTCCTTTGCTCTGTATGTTAATCCTGGGTTAAGATGGAAAACAACATTTCGTCCTTGAAATATTGCATATATATATGTATACATACATATATGTATACATACATATACATACACATATATATACTTAAGACATGCTTTGTATTTCTCTTCCAGATACACTCTGCAAGGTTTCATATTTTAGATAGTATGTGGCAGAAATTCGAAAATCATGGCATGTCAGAATTGTAGAAAGATCCTGTGAATAATATCATTATTGTTTAATTTACCTGTCTGGAAACAGCAGGAAAGATCCCAGGGTTGTGTGAATAGGACTCTGCAAGGCTTCTGTGCAGACTTTAGGCATGTAATCTTGATGTGAGCTGGGGAACTCCTGTTCCTGGACAGAAAGCTAGCCTGGAACTAAATCTGTTTGTTTTTATAATGTGAGCTTTCTGAATGTTAAACATCTTCTTTCATGTTATGAGATTAAGCATGTTAGTATAATAGGTATTAAAAAATTACACCGTCAAAAAGAAATATTACAGCCAACTTCCTCATGCATTAAATGACAGAATTTAGAAAATATCTGGGATGTTTTGCAACCAACAGAATTTTCAGTGCTTTCCCAAAAATAAAATGGTCCAAATCGCTGTTTATGTTCCTGTTTACCTGGCAATGCTTCTTCTACACAGTGACATCTTTACTTCTTTTTTTAACTCCATTTTAATCTGTCATCCACATTCTTCATGGTAAGACAGTAACTGAGCAGTTTTTCTTATGTAGAATGCTTCCTAGTTCAAAAGAAGCTCTGTGGTTGCTGTAGAGGGATATGCTGAAGCTCACTGGGTCTAACGGATGCTTATGTGAAGGACAGAGGGAAAAACAAGGCTATATCAGAGAACCACTATTACCCTTTTGCCATAGTTGCTCACAAAGCCATTTTGGGTCTGAATACCTCAGAATATCAGGAGGTGCCAACTTTTCCTTTGCCTGGGGGTTAGGGATTAGAGGACAGTGTCAGTAGCTCCCACAATGGCAAAGTTTATTGCTCTGAAAACAGTCTCAAGCTGCTTGTGTTGCTGCTTAAACTGAAAGATGCACAGACGTTCATGTGTGTAAAATTTAAAAGATGCATTATCCAGTTAAGCCAAGATATGGGAACTTTATCATCCTCTGCTGGACTACTTCTAGTAAGTATGTATTTTCTTCACTTCTTTCTGCAGATATTTAACTAGATGTTTGCCTGCTTAGTTTTAAACTGTCATAGAGTAACCGCTCTTTGTATATTATTTCATTCTCTGTATCTCTGTATGTCTGAGGAAACAGGATATTGTCAAAAACTATGTAAATGTGCTTTTCTTAATGTATATATAAAGAAAAAATAGATATGGGTTATAATTCTCCCTTTTCTGCTACCTTTATTATTTTGTTCCATCTCAGACCAATCTTGGTGCTTTTCCCACCCTGTTTTCCTTTCCTCTCTTTTCCTTTCTGTTATCCTTTCTTTTGCTTTTAAGATGCCTGAGCTGATTCCTACCGGTGGGGATAGAAGCCACCGTCATTCATTTTACAGGGACTGTGCAGGTCATGGTGTTAGGGGCCTCTGTAACCAGAAAATTCAGTGCTGCTCTTGCCATTGCCAGTCCCCTGGCTGATCTCCTGTCACTCGTCCTGGGTTGATATCCACACTTAAATAGTATCTGGCTATCGCAGTGAAGATTTGGGCCTCTTTCTTGGTGTGGAGTGTGAGTAGCTTGTGTCTTGACTAGTTTTTACTTTACGTGGCTGGTTTTTAGGCCATGCCATAAGTAAGAGCCCTCAGACATGCCTGTTTGGCACCTCCCCTTCTTTGACATGACATTTGAGCCTCTGATTGATATAAGTAAGATGTTAGCAGATGGCATGTACTTCTTTTCTGTCAAAGAGAAAACCTGAAAAGATTGTCAGGTTTATGAAGAAAGGGCTAGAAGCCCATTCCTCAGTCCAAGTATCGCAATGAAAACCCCATTTCTGTTTACACCAGCTATTCACATGAAACTCAGTCTTTAATGGATCTACCCTGCACATTCACACTGTTATTTCAGAATAAATGACAAGAATATAGTTGCTGGGCTTGCATCTTATCTTTTGTAGACGAAAAGGATAATCACCATGTGTCTAAAGAATGTCTGTGAGCCGGTGTTGTGTCCAGTGAATGGGTAAGCAGCTGCCCAAATAGCCTGTTTCTTCTCTACTCTCTGGCATAAAGCCATTCAAGTAAGAGAGGGGGAAAGGACTGCGAGGAGTAAGGTTGATATAGATGTATGAGTTTGCTTTGAACGTGCTGTTAACTCTGCTGTACTTGGATATACCCTGGAAAAATACTCAGAAAATAAGTGGAAAAGTACTTGGTTTGTTATGACGTTTCAGACAAACAAGTCTGCTTTAGGTAAGTGGCAGTTCTAATTGACTGAATCTGGAGCTGTGTCATACGAATATATTGTTTACATTTGACTCAAATAGTTACATTTATACAGAGATGCATCAATATTTCACTGACTGATGACATGATTTGGATAGCTTTCTTTTTGGCTTTGTCAATTTAGGTGAATGCAATGGGAAAATGCTGTGAATAGAGCATTTTGCTTGAGGTAGTTGTATATGGAGTTCCATTAAATGTGTGCAGCTAGAGGGTAAAATTAATATGAAATTAATAATGTAGAGCTGAGAGAGCACGAGAACTAACAAATTGCCACAAAAAATGGAAACTAAAATCTCACCAACTAAATTTCATTTTTAACATTGTACTCAGAGCCAGCAAACATTGTGTATTCTGGAAATGTTTGCCAAGAAAGAAGTGTCAGCTAAAAGCTGTCTACAGGGAGTATTGTCATAACACTAAGAATAATGTGTTATCTGGTGCCTGGCACTGAACACCATGTAAACAATTAATCACAGAATAGAAACTACTGAAAAGCAATAACATGTGAGTTGCTTTCCCAGGCTTGCACTGATCGAGGAAATTGTGGTGCTTATTGCTTCTCGTGAATAAGTCTTCTTATCCTTTTTGTTGACTCAATATGTGAGCATCTTAAACACCTGCACCGTCTTGATGGTTGTTTTGGGATGGAGAGTGAATACAAATGTTTATTTTTCTGCAGTGCGATGAACCTTGTTAAGAAGATAAGAGTAATGAGATATATTATTGACAAAACAAACTTCAGAGTGTAAGGCTGTTACGCATAATATATAGTCTCATATCCATACATGTATAAAAAAGTCATGCTATGAAGCCAGCCATTTTGCTTGATTACTTTATTGCCACCTATTACACTGTGACTCAGGCAGTGAGTGTTATGCCCTAAATTTTAAGGTAGTTCCTGAAGCACCAGGCACTGTTGTTACAGTGCAAGAGGTGGTAGTAAGGAGGGTCGATGCCCAGGTGCTGTGAAGAGAGGAACCCTGAAAATGAAAGAGGTTTCAAACTGTGTCTTGGTCATATGCAGTGGTGCACAGCGAGCTGGCAGGACCAGAGTTAGCAGAGCTGATGTTGCCAGTTTCCCACGTTGGTTTCCATCCTCTGTACGAGCAACTGGCCTTCTAAGGAGCGAACTCTTTCTTCCTCCACTTCAATTAAGTGTTTCATTATTGAGCATAATGAGAGGAGGGCTGTTTTATCACCATAAAGGAAACAAAACTGGCCTATTTGACTTCCAAGGAGTTTTCCCCTTAGCTTCAGAGGGACCAAAGCCGGTCTCAGACTAGCTCTGAGTGTCTTCTGTAAGAAACAAATATTGCAAGCTTTGTTACTGAAATGCTGCTAAATGGCAAAATGTTCTGGGCAAAAATCTTTTCTGTTTTGATGGGCATCTCACTTAAACTTAGAATGGAAACTGTTTGATCTCAGTCCTGTTTGGAACTCAAAGGAAAGCTGAACCTCTCTTCATTTTGTCTAAAAAGTTCCCAGGGGCATGAAAGCTTAATCTCCTATTAACATTTGCCTGCAGCTATTTCTAAAATGCATTTGTTAGTGTCTGGAAAATTAATTAATCCTAAAGGACTGATCTAGTGTTCTTAGCTTCATGTGTTTAAACAGAACTAGGTCCTCACTGAGAGGTATGATGTTTCAATAGCAAAGCATTAGAGGGATAAGTTTAGAGTTACACAACTTGACCTTTCCAGCTTCCCAGCTTAGGAGAACTCCTGTAAGACCCATTTACATAAGCCACTAAGTGGCTATTACTCCATGAAGAATAGCAGTAAATGCGCTATTATTTCTAGTATTTAAACTGTTTTCTCACACTTAAAAGACCAATTAATAAAGATACCGAAGTCCGTATGATAATTGAGGATCAAGAAAGTCAGGCTGGTCCGCAGGACCCTTTTGTGTCTCTCGGGCTTCTTAACTCTTTGTCAGGCATGTTTATCACTGATTTTTCCGGCCAGACACAAGTTGCTGAGTTTTTAATGCATTTCTGTTGAGATCCTAACCTTCATATCTCTTTTCGGAATTATAAACCACTGCTTTAGAGACATTAAAGTCTCTACCCCAATTTGTATTTTAAATTCCCACTCACCGTGCTCAAGTCATTATAAATCAGTGTCTGTAGCATTGCCGTTATGTCTGATGAAACAACTTCACCACTGCTCTGGAATAGGTATCATTAGCAAAGCCTGTGGAGAAGGCAGGCAGGGAGCACGGCAGGCTGTGCCGCAGTGCCCTTCCTGGCTACACTCCTTGGAGGATTGCAAAGCTGACGCCTTTAATGAAGGCTTTGAATGCTAACACTAAAGGGATGGTTTTAATGACTCCCTGCACAAGGATGCACTATGGGAGTGGGAGGAAAGGAGAAATTTGTGAAGAAATACTGAAAACTGGCAAAATGGCTGATAAAATGGCATACAGTTTAGTAAGATAAATGCAAACTATTTTCTGTACTTAGTTAGGAATAATGAAGTGCACAGCTAAACATAAGGCAGCACTGCTGTAGAAGATGGTCTAGAGCTTTGAATGGCTCACAGACCAACTGCTGCTCATCGATGACGGGGAGGATGTGCAAGCACAAGGGGAGCCTGCGCAACAAGGCAAGGTTTCCTTTGGCTGTCCCCAGCGCCGTGGCCTCGGAGGAGCCCTGCATCCAGCTGTGCCCATTAAGAAAGGTGTGGAGCCTTTAAGAAAGGTTCTATAAAACAGAACCTCTTATGGTTCCCAAAACATGACCTATGAAGAGAGAGGAACTGGGATTTAGCTAGAGAAAGAGAAAAGTGAGGAGACACGTTAAATTATTTTTCAGATACCTGTGAGATGGATGCAAGGAAGAAATGAAATGAATCTTCTCCACATCTTTTATTGCTGGGATAAATGTAATAACCTCAGCAGGTAAGAGCTGGGATTAGAAGCTAGGAAAACCCCCTGATTATTTGAGTAGTTAAAAGCTGAAATAGATATTGGGATTTGGGGAGTGTTATGGAATTGCAGCTGCTGGGGCCTTCTAAGAGCCAGTGAGATAGATCAGGAGTGGTGAGGGTGCAGCTGGTCCTGCCTTTGGGCAGGCGGGTAGCTGAGATGACCTCTGGAGATACTTTCAGCAGTAGTCTATAATATTGTGAACCAAACAGTGGTGAGGAGGATTCAATCTGTCTCTCCAGCTCAGTGTTAGCTGAAGAAGGAGGACACATATGTGCACTGGGGAGTTCTCAGCCATTAGAGCTGTGCAAGGAGGGACTGAGTGGCCTTTCCCATAGAGTGGGATCCTTGCTGCCTGGAAAGATCCCACCGTCGGCCGCAGAGGCCTCGGAGCTGCAGGCCTTTGGGATACGCCACACCTCACCTGCCTTTGGCCTTAGAAAACACGGACTTTACCTGACATGCAACTCGTACCAAGTAGCAAGTCAGGCTTTGAGCCTTTTCCTGTATCTGTGGATTTATTTCCTGTGTACTCCCAGCAGGTGTGAGGCGAATTTCACCTGGGGGCTTCCACCATCTGCACTCTGTAGCAGGGACAACCTTTTGGCCTGTGTTTGCACAGTGCCCAGTACAGCAGGGTTTCACAGTAGAGCACACACTGAAAAAGAAAATAGCAGCAGTAACGGCAGGGAGGGAATTGTTCTGTCACTAAGGAGATTTTTTGTTTTCCCTAGCTTTCCTGTGGCTCTGTGCATCTCACATACAATGACAGCACAAAGAAAGAGCAATCTCTAAACAGGCCTATCAAACTGACAGCTTTTTACTCTTATTCACTGCAGGGCAGTCACATGCTAGATATTAAAAAGAGTGATTTTTAAAATACCAAAAGGAACAATAACGTCTGTAAGGCAGGAATAGAGAAAGCAATAAACAAAACAAAGTAGAAAGCATCAAGGATAGTTGTTTTTTAGAACTTGTTCTCCTTAAGTTAAAAAATCATTTCTTATATGATTGACACATAGGAGTGAATTTGTCTGAAAACTTTATTTGCATCCTATGAAAGCTGTTGACCATATATAAACTTGGGGAAGTTGCATAACTGTCATCTGGTGTTGCACACTCAAGTATTTGTCAAGTAGAGCAAAAAGATTTTTCTTAATGCTAGAAGTACTTAATAATTCTATGAAAAGTATGACAACCCTGTTATTCCCCTGTGTCTTTTGAGCAGATAGATGTTTACCTCTGAAATCTAAACAAGCAATCTGAATATTCACTGAGTTAGTTTTCTTGTAGTTTGTATGTCCTTTCATTTTCAAATAGATTGCTCTTCGGAGCAAACTCTATGTTGAGGGCAGAGTTTCTTGCCAAAGCAAGCACCATCTCCTGTGGCAAATGTAAAAGACCCGGGCTTAAAAGCATCCCTATCACTGTCCTCTTTCTTTCTTTGGAGCCTTTGCCCAAAGCACCAGTTTCGGGTCTAAGTGGTACAAGAAGGGGCTCACATACCTGTGACTTAGCTCTACTGAATATTTTTTCTGGTGTAACTCACCATGTAACCTACTGCAAACCACTGCTGGGCCTTCTTACTGCTAACTTGCATCCAGAGAAAGCCAGCCCTAAATATACTTTAAAGATTCGGTATTAACACATGGTCTGTTATAAAGGTCCAGCAAGGAGAAGCCGCCCAGCTGGCATCTTCTAAGAATTGACTCACTGGAGGAGGAGCCCCTTCCACATTGATATAAGAAGTTAAAATTAAGACCTGCCATCTCGACAACTGTTAGCAAAGTGGGATGTGTCCTCCTACCATTGTCTGGTGTGATCCTGTGTCTTGATGAGAGACTGAGAGTAGCAATTTTGGTAGGTGATTTGGGAGGCTCTGACCTGGCAATAGTTTCTACTGCTGCTGTTCTCCATATGCTCAGGCATCTGATGTGGATAGCATTTAGACAATAACAAGAACATGTAAAAATGAGGATACTTTAAAATGTGCAGCCTCTGCCACAATAGCATCACTTAAACACTACAGCGTTTATTCCTTGGATGCACAACCAAGCCTAGCAAAGATGCAGAGAGGGCTGACTGTGTGCTTGTGTACGTCCAGTCATAGGGACATAGTTCAGAAACAAAGACTTATTGGTTTGTTTTGCTTCTTTTCCAGTAGCTGTGATGGATAGGCTTGCAATTTGCACATTCACTACAGTTTCTTTAAATTGTTTTTTTCATGCTCTCAGCAGGGGTGTGGGGAGAACAGGTGTGTACTTGATAGACTACTGGTATTTAAGTGGTGATTTGGAAAATGTTTGGTTTGTGTTTTCTCCTTTTTCTTATAGCAGTCTTTCCCCCCCTCTCCTCTATTGCCTTTTATTTCATTTTTAATACCAGCTTGTTTCAATTTCTTAATGCATCTGTTTCTTGATTTCAGTTCACTTCAACCTTTTTCCCTCATGTAGGTTAGTCATCTATGTATATACTTTGCATTTAAGACTAAATTTTTTTAATGAGTGTTTGGCTTCTCTTTTGTAGGACATCAGAATGTGTCGTATGTGTCCATATAACCCATGTCTGCTTAGTCACCATCTCAGTGGCTTGGAGAGTATAGGCCCTAGGAGACGGGACCAAAGTCCCAAATCTAGGATTATGCTATCACATTGATTGTTAGTTTCAGAGTAGTTTTCATTGGTTTAGGTGCTTTGCTGAATCTAGGCCCAAAGGAAATGAAATATTCATAACACAAAGGTGTTGCTCAAAATTAAATGTTTCAGTATGTAATTGTGTTTGTTGTTACTTGTTTTATTTTCAGGACTTCTTAGTTTTAGGAGATGAATGCAGGATCGATTTTCTAATGGAGAAAAATGTTCTATTCAAAGAAGACAAAAAGCCTGTCTTCAGAGTAGGTCCTCAAGCTTCAGATAAACATTTTAACATTTTTGGAATCTAACTATTGTATGTTGTACAGGCAGAGTTTCTGAACAGCAAAGACTTAGGCAATTTGATATGTCTATTGACTTCAAGATATAACTTTTGTTACCAACTAAGAAACATGCCTTCATATTGTCATGTTGAATTGTGACCATTGTGCTGCAAATAATGAATTTCCCTCTGCATAAGGACCATTCTAAGGGTTTCATTTTGAACAATTTGTAGTTAGCTATATTCAAATATAGGAAAAATTTAATATTCCATCTGTTCTCTTGTTACCTGGTGTCTATTCTGGTGTAATTAGAAAATTGTTGAAACAAGTTTTCAGTTCAGAGAGTAAGTTTAACAGCTGCTGAATTAAAAAGCAATGGAAGGAAACTAAGTCATATGTCAAATCTCTTCAGATCTTAAGTTAATATTATTGAAATTCCTGTAGGTCACATTTACTTTTATAAAATTATCATGCAAAAACATCAGTAGGCAAATTATAATATGCATAATTGAAGCAAGTTAAATGATAAGAAGAATGTCTTGAACAAATAGCTAGGAGGGACATGTACTTATACATAACCATTAGGGTGACTCCATAAGTCTACTTAATTAGACTTAATTACAATACTGCAGAAGTCAACACAGAAGCTGTGAGTTGTGAAGAGACATTTTACATGTTGCTGTAGGGATCATTGTATTTATGCAACCCATTGACATGGCTTTACTCTAAAGGGCTAATTGAAAGAAATGTATTTGACTGCACTAGCAATATGGAAAGAGAGAAAGTAAAACAGCCATGAGTGCCGTAGGACTGCTCAGGAATCACACTGTCATCTGTTCTGATTTGCACATGTCATATGAAAAGCATTCTAATGCCTCGCTCAAAACATTCTGTTCTGACAAATGCACACACAGCCAACTCCAAGTCTCATCAGAATATTTTAATTTAGCTAAAAATAAAAAATTGTACAATCCTCCCCAAATGTCCGGAGAGGAATCAGTGATAGCTCTTTCTACCCAAAATCATCAAGAGTTAGAGATTGACATTGATATCACTTGCACCGACATAAATTGTAGGAGGTTTTGTGACAACCAATAGGGTTATCCCAGTAAAGAGCTGCTCTGGTATCAAAATTAGGCCCACAGTTTCTTGTAACAAGAATAGGATTGCAAATTCTGGAGCAAAAAGAATCTTTTGTAAAGTTGAGCGTGGAACATAAATAGTTCTCTCCATGCCATATTTTTCTATATACAGTAATGGCAAGCAGCCCTGCTTGCACTGAATTAGGTAATTCCCCCCCCATCCTCTCAGCAGTCAGGAGGCCATATTTAAGTACTGTATCCAGATTGGAGCTCTCCCAATCCAGGAAAGACTTTGATATTCAGGAACAAGTTGAATGGAGGCCAGGAAGATGTTTGTGGACTAGAGCCCTTCCCTGTGAGGAGGTGCTGAACGAACAGGGTTTTTTTCTACCAAAAGAGTCAGCTTCTAGGGGACCTAACAGCAGCTCCTGGTATCTAAGGGGAGATGGCTGAGAAGAGAGCTTCTTTCTAGGGGTGAACAGGGCGACAATAAGAATAAGCTGGAATGAGAGGGGCTCAGGGAGGATGAAAGCAACCCCTTCTTCCCCAAAGAGGCTGAGCAGCCTCTGTACTTTGGAGGCTTGCAAAGCAGAATGAGTAACCTCCTCCAGCCCATTGCTGACCCTGCTGTGAGAAGGAGGATAGAGTAAAGACCTCCTGAAATCCCTTCCAACCTGACTTATTCTGCAGTTCTACCATGCCATGATATTTTTTTACACTGTTCTATAAGATACATGTTTCTTATAGTGCATATGAAGGTAAAAAGTCTGTCATGGAGATCTTCCATGTACTACTAAATCATTTTAACCTATTTATTTCTAATGGATTTTAAAAGGCATAATAAACAATCAGACTGCGGGAAGAGTGACTTTCAAAGAAATAACTACAAATTTTCAAGGAAGAAACTGAAGCCCAGGAAAAGATTATTGTTAATTCTCTGCCACAAGAAAGTGGGAAAATATCAGATCCTTCTATGGTTGATGATCTGTTCACATATGTGACGTTTTCAGAGTGTTTCTATGCTCCCCACTTTGAGGAATATATTCAGGAGTATATCTGCAGGATAACAGTGGAGCATTTTCAACGAGAGTTTGAGACTTATTTTTACTCAGAAACAACTAGGATTTCTAGAACTTTTTCTTTCTATCTTTCTGTCTTTCTGTCATAGACAAAGATTGGGGATGTTGTAAGCTGGAAGAAATAACGGAAGAGACTTGTGCAGAGACACAGAGAGAAACTGTGCTGCCTCTGAACTGCAAAGCCACGTTATGCTCCCTTCTTTCCTTTTGCATCATTTGTAATTGCCATAGACGTGAGCCTTCTCCAGAAGAGGTATTCAAATAGGAGGTATGATAGATTTGGGGATGGAAGGGGTTAGGAGGGATCCTAATTTGTTAAGACAAAGAATACCTTATGCATTCAATAGTGTCTACTGCTAATTTGTACAGCTAAGGGGACAGAAGACATAAATTTCAGTAGAGTTGCTCTGCTCAGGGAGGATGACATCTGATCTGAAAAAAGAGCTTTCTGTGCTGAAAGCTTTAAGTGAATCATTTTAGAAACCTCTTTCACTCAAAGCAACCATAAATTTAAGTTGTCAGGTCAGCTCTTCAAGTGGGGTAAAGTAACATGGGTCCATTGACTTCTATGAGGCATATCTGCTTCATAGCAGTGGAGAATGAAAATCCCAACGTCCTTCTAGGCAGAAGAAGCTGGCAACAGTTGCTGCAGAACAAAAACAAACAAAAAAAAAGCGAAGAAAGATCCTGTCTGAGAGTAGAAAGTTAAAGTCTTTCTTAGAAAAGAAAGCAATAGATTAAGAAGTCATTTCAGAACTGAGGAAAAGGGAAAAAAATCACACAGCAGAAAGAAACACTTGAATGAGATAAAGAAACTGGGTCCTGGACTCAGAAAATGTGAAAGTTCCTGAGGCTGTTGAAATTTCATCTTTAGGTGAAAGAGTGTTCAACTGCCCTCTCACTCAGCAATGGAAAAATAAATTAAAATATAAAACTTACTAGGATTGAATTAAAAATCAGAATAGTGAAGTTCAGGTAGATGTAAGAAATGTGCTTTGGACAAATTAGATATAGCACCTCAAATAGATGAAGARTACATTTTGAGGAAAAAAAATACACCTGCCAGAAATTTTAAGGACAGTGATCTGAAAATTGACATTCCAAGGTCCCTTTTTCCAGTGCATTGCCCTGGGAGTTTGGATTTAGGAGTTTGAAAGGATAACTAGTTCTTTGGAAGCAAACAATTTTGGGAGAGAACCAGAAATGTGCTGCTGTTTCTAAAAGGTGAGATCAAGATTTCTTTATTCAGGAGGGGAGCAGCAAACAGAGAGAGAGAGAAAAAAAAAACCCCTATTTTATTAGACAACTAAGTTTAAAATATTTTTAAAAATCATTAGTGTAACTTATCTTGTTCCAAAAGCTCAATGCTTTTTTTTTTCCAGATATTTTAAAGATCTTCTGGATGTTAATTCATGCTGCTATTCCACATGATGGATTTTTGAGATGTGTATATCATGCTTGAAGCGTTTTTGCATTTTTTTGTCCCATGATTATCTAAGCATCAAACCTCAGGTTTTATATGCTCCTCAGTTAGATCCCATGGCTCGGTTTGCAGTTTGGGAGGTTGCAAATGGCTATTGGGATGTTCTGAGTGATATATTTCTTTCTGGCTAGATGAGCCAAACTCACTCAGGGATAAGTTCCATGAATTTTAGGAAACTTTAAGAAGCAATTAATGTGGTCTGGATTATTTATTATACTTGTCAGGCATTTATGCAATGTGAAATCAGATCAGTGTGGCATATGTCAGATCTGGTTTGCATGCTCTAGTTATGCAATTTATTTTCTCCATTCGTATAACCAAAGCATGCAGAATGCACTGTGCTGTAGGGGAAGGCACATTTTTTATATATATATATATATATATATATATATATTTTTATATATATATATATATACACACACACACACGAACATGCACACACACACACACACACACACATATATATATATATATATGTATATCTGAGCTGCAAAAAAAATCTATTTTGAGTTTAGGTATGCATCCACTTCTTTTTTGGTACTTTACTCAGGCCTCCTCTCAAGTCATTGTACTGATCCCCAGGGGCTTTCCGCAGAGTCTAGTGGTACTAAGGATTTCAGACTCTTCTCATCAGACCTTGCTCATACCAGAAACTTGTGTTGTCTTCCTGGGCTTCTTAAAGCTGGTGAAGGTTTTGTTTAAAGTACTTGAGATTTTCTCATTATTCAATGTGAAATAATGTACAGCTATATGGAATGGGGCAAGCTAAGGCTCTTTCTCAATCTTTTTTGATTATGACTTGAAAAAATTATTTTGAGAAAAGTCAGGCTCTTCCATTTTAAGGGAAAAAGTTGTGTATGTATTTGTGATTGTCTTTCAGAAAGCTTATATTTATCTCTCCAAATAGAGCTTAATAAGAATTCATGAATAGAGATTTTCATCGGAATGTTGTCTATACAATTTCAAGCCATTTAGCTATAAATCATTCCTCAAAAAATATATAATGGGCCTTTTTTACTCAAGACAAAAATGTTATTTACTTAAAGTTATACCAAGGATTTGGATTTGGATACCAATTCCGTGGAAGTGAATTAAGATGCAAATATAAGGTGTCAGTTGTAATCTTCAGAAACTAATATATTATGTGGGACAGGTCAATATTTAACAGTTTTGAAACCATATTTCAGAATATTAGTTACAGAGCTTATCCTGAGGCCTCATCCTGCTTAGCAACACGTAATCAATAACAAGTAGTAGTGGAGTTCTTACTCCATATTTCTCCTGGTTAACCCCAGCAAGGAACTTTGAAGGCAGATTTAGATGTCTACACTAAAACTATCATTCATAATCACAAAGATGATACAGAACTGGAGGAAAGTGTGGTGGGGAGGCCAGGGGGTTGAACTGCCAGGACCTCAGCAGGCTGGAGAGCTGGACAGTCAGGGATGTGAGCAAAGGACTGTGCAGAGTCCTGCATCTGGACTGGAATCACCCAGGGGAATCTTAGCAGTGAGTAAAAGTAGCTGAAGGGAGTAAAGAAGATGGAGCCAGACTCTTTCCAGTGGTGCCCAGTGACAGGATGAAAGCCAGTGGGCACAAACTGAAATGCAAGGGATTACATTTAAATGTAAGAAAAAAATTGTCTAGTATTTTAAGCACTGGAGCAGGCTGAACAGGAAGATTGTGCAGTCCCCATCCTCAGAGATATTCAAAACGCAAGTAGATGTGATCCCGAGTAACCTGTTCCAGTGAACCTTGCTTGGAGCAGAGCAGGTGGGTTAGGCGTTCCTACAGTTGCTTTCTCACATCAAGCGTATAACTTGAAGTGAATTTTAAGCTTGTCTCTTAAGAACATGCTAGAGCTGTCTATGTAATATTTTTGTTAATTAAATCAAATAATATTTCAGGAAGGTTTTTGAATTGCAGCCATCTTGAGAGAAATACTATATATGAAGTAGTATCCAAGCATTTGTGCCAGAGCTTGACAGCAATTTCTCTTCCCGACAGTGTACTTAAGCGTGAGAACGGAGAGACAAATTCAGCACTGCTTTGCACCTGGCATAGCTCCATTGGCTTCATTAGGTGGATTTATCCTGTTACGGATTTTCACATGTCACAGGACCATGACATAAGAAGTAGTACGTATGTTAGAAACTGAAGTATAGAAAGCTACTGTATATATGTATATAGAAAGATGTGTGGGATATGTTTCACATTAAAGAGCCTGAGTTTGCTAAAGTCACCTCAAACTTGGATTATGATAGTTAGAATTGCAGAACTGTGTTGGAGTGATGATAATTTCTTAAAGATTTGCAAGAAGGAATTTTAATAGCATTTTTGAGCAGTTATATTATTCCTTCTGTCAACACTGAAATTAATTTATAGTCTTGTTCCATTTCTCAAGAAAGGCAAATACAGACCTCATGAAAGCCAGGAAAGAAAGTCCAAATGTCTTTCTTGATCTTTCCAGGAGAGCACAGTGTCCTGGCAAAAATCTATAATGCAGTGCTTTGACGTGTATCTTACAGAGCACTCCACTTGGCATCCTGTAGGTACCTTGAGCAGGACCATATTCTTTTAAAATTCCAGCACTTGTCTGCCCGGGGCTGATACCAGCAGTAATTCCTAGGAATTAGATGAAGTACTGAGGTTTTTTTGATGTTTGCAGCAATGTGATACATGCTGGTAGGTCCACAGACCAATGATACTTAAATGCCCCTCCTCCCAGTATGATTGAGAGAAAAAAAAACAAGAATGGAAATAAAAAGAACAGAGAAATGAGAAAAAATAACAGATGCAGAAAATAAGGTAAGAATAAATAAGATAAAATGGACATTCAAAAAGAGAAACAAAAATATGTAAAGAGCTTTAGAAAGAGTAACGTGCCAAGGAATTTCTTTTTACAGGTCATTTTTACAGTTTTTTTCTTCCATCTGTTTTTTTTCTGTTGAAATGAAACACATCTTTTCACACAGTTAGCGTGCATCCCCTGTTCCTCTGAACTGCCTGGCCAGGTTTTATCCGATTTGGCAGAAGCATAAACCCTGTAAGTTTCTTTAACATTAATGACAATGCTGGACAGAAAGAAAATCTCTTCCTCACTGGGAGCAGAGGAAAATGTACCACAAAGATGGAGTGGTACCCACACTGGAGAACCCGCACTGGAAAGAAAGGTGATAAATGTCTAAGCCTTGGAAAAGCTTCGGGAAGAGCTTATATGCCAGACTATCAATTACGAAACAGCAATTATTTGGAAACAAGAATCTGCATTTCTGAAATGTTTGGACCTACTTAGATGTTTTATTTTAAAGAAAAGCTGTCTGCAGAATGAGAAAGATTGTAATAGTTCACTGACTAAAAGCTATTATCTGTTAGCTTTAGCTTTATTAAATTTAGAATTGAGTTTCAAAAAAAATGGCTCTGTGATGAGCTAAAGTCAAGAGTTCTGATAAATGGAAAGGCTGGACACTGCACCTTCCTTCTAAGAAAGTTTAAATTAATTTCAGGAGTAGTTATGTAAGGAAACATTGCCATTTATTATCAGCGGGCAGGTCTGATGCAAGTCAATTACCAAAGAAGTCAGTCAAAGTAGATGCTTTTAAGAAGAACACCTACAGCAAGGGGAAGTGAGCCCAGTGATCACTAGCCTGAACCCAGGATATACCTGAGTCTGCTGGTGGGCAGCTGCCATTTCCAGTCTTTCAAAGCACACGTACTTTTGACAAAGCACAGCTGACACGGTCTGGTCCCTCTTACAGAGCAAAAATGTCAGCCTCTCTGCTTCCCCTCCTAGGATTTTGTATCTTGTCGTGTTGTGACTTTTCCAGCTGCTTTTGGAGTGGAAGAGCTTTTGCAGATCAGTAGCTCCAGAAAATGGTATTTCCCTATTTGTGTATAAATTTTAAGTTTGTATTGTGAATTGTGAGTGCTTAACTTTCCAGATTACACTTGGAATGGAATTCATGGTTGCAGTTTATGCCAGAAAATGTGATGCTTAAAAATGATGCATTGCAATGCTAAAATCTTTCCTCATTAGATTAAAAAAACAAGGAATAAATATAATTCAGCATCCACCTATATTCTTTTTTAACAATCAGTCTTCTTTTCTAGGCTATTTGAACCACCTGATGTACATCAGGTGCATGTAAGTGCACATAATCACTGCAGATGGCCACCATAATTTGGCAGACTACATTGTATGAAAGAAAAATTTAGAATTTGATCATGTGATGGCAAACATGACTGTGGAATTTATGATACACAGCACAATTACTTAAAGTAAAAACTTTGTAATAAATATTTTGCTTCTTGTTATGAGGCCTTCTATGTAGGCCTGACAGAGGCTAAAGCTAAATAGAAATAATTTGGAATTCACTATAAAAAATAAGATTAACTTTTCACAGAGGTCAGCATTTCCGGAAACAAGTATATTGCAGTTACAGAAAATCATAACATACTTTATTTTACCCCATGCATCATTAGCAAAATTGTCAGTTCATTTCTTCTACCAGAATCCACATTGTAGATGCTAACAGTAATAATCAGAAGACTACAAATAGAGTTTTTTAGCTGTGTAGAGTGTGCAAGCCAGTGGTTAGAAAAACTGTCTTTTACCTGGTATACTGAGTATGGTTGATACCTGCTCCATTATGAAAATAATTGAATCAAATTCCTTGCTGAGGTATTTTGATAAGGCACCAACAATTTAAAGGGGTGTTAATTTTGATAATCATAAAATTGTGCCCATGTTTCTTCTCAGCAGTCTTAAATTCTGACCCTGTGCATGATTTAAGTCAAATAGTGTTGAAGAGTATGATGTAGAGTAGAAATCATAAACTCTATAACTATTGCAGTGCAAGAAAGTAGATATAATCACCATGAACTACAGCAAATCCTCAGAACCTCATAATATTTTGACTTTCTGCTTTAAAGTAATGCCTAGGAAAGAAGACCAATTACAAGCAGGACATTTCACAAAATATAAAATATAGTTATAATATTCTTTTTCCTTTTAGTACGTCTAGCATTTCAAGTGACTGGAAAAGTAAGATGAATCTAATGATTAGTTTAACATATTTGCCTTGAATTACAGCTATGGTATCTTACTTTAGAAACAGAATAAACTCAATACTAAAAGCATGCTGTCGTATTGATCAAACTGTGTATTTTATTAATTTAAATTTATATACATGATCGCTGGGGCTGAATTGCTCTCATTTTACTTTCACGATTTATGTTGCTATTTGTTGTTATATTTTGTCAGCTTTTGACTGAGACTTTAAAAGGGACCTAGAAGAGTTATGTAACTAGTTCTTGCTGAAATTTAGTGGGAAGAGGATATTTAATTTCAGTAGTTGCCTTAGAAATTCCTAACAAGAAACTTGTCAGCATTCTCAATTTTTATGGCATGATAACACATAAATACAAGTGATCTGTGTCAGTTTTTAAAGCCAAAAGAGGATGGTTCCTTGCCCTCCCCATTCTTAGAAACACAAAGGTTCTGGAGTAAATCAAGTGAATTATGGCTCCTCTCAACTTGAAGAGCAGGGGCAGATAGCTCTGCCTGTGCTGAGCCCACCCATGTTGTTGCCTTTCCTGGCCTCAGAAAGTTTGATATTGGTCCAGTCATCTGTGTTGCAGGGAAAAGGGCATCCTTTATAGGGATTTACATGGAAAAGGATATTCTTCACAGGGCAGAAATTCAGCTCCTATCTGAAGGAGTGAAATTGGTGAGTTTACCTCTGCACATCGTTGGCTTTCCGGTGACCCAGGTGCACTGGTGAAAAAGCAAGGAGTAAGGAGGTTGCATTTGTATTAACGTGAATGGGAGCAAGGAACTGTGAAGCTGCTGCCACACCAGCCAGTCTGAAGCAAGGGGTTCCCTCAAGCAGTATAACTGCCTCAGTAATTCTGAAGGCAAATCCGTATTGCTGATGGAAGATATCCCCACTTCATGTGTACACAGGGATGCACAAACACTTTCACACACATGTATATGTGTAGATATAAGTAGCCATACATACATATGTGTGTGAGCTTTTCATCTATGTTTTGCAGCATCTTGCTTTCCATGATATAAGAGAAGAAGAATGTTTAATTTTGCCAGTGTAGAATAAGCTTTTACCAAGAATGTGCAGGGGTTCCATTACATAAGAAACAATAAAAACTGACAAGAAAAAGAAAAACTTTCAGAGCAACTTTCAAAAGATTGAATTGTGTCTTCTTGCTCTCATAATTGGTTTCTGTGGAAGAGTTTGCAGGACCTCAAGCTTTGCAATGTGGCCACTCAAGGCGCCTCTAGTTTGGGCACAGAATGGGATCCCCCTACCGGAGAGCCACCTAAGATACCTGTGAACATGTGACCTCTAGGGCTGATGGGGCTACTCCAGCACAAAAGGCACTGCAAGGCTCGGCTCTTGGGTGAGTGGGATGAGGGAGTTTCCCACAAGCCTTGGCAGCAGCATTTTCTCATGCTTAGGGTGTGTTGGTATTGCTCGTCTCTTGGAGAGTGCTGTTTGTTAGTGTAATTTTTGTCTGGTTCTGATTTGAAAAATCATAAATGTCAGAGGCTGAGTTATCCACTGCAGAAGAGAAACCACTAGAAGAGCATTCAACCTAGAAGCCTTATTTTTTTGAAATGAATTTGGATACACAAAGGGCTAGCAAAATCTGTTCCTTTTCAGAGTGTAGACTGAATTTGTGTATTTAAGAATATCTTGTTAATTGGTGCATACAAGCCTGGAATCCCATATTGCACACTGCTAAATTAACCCTTTAGTAAACGTTAAATACTTTGATGTCTTTGAATAGATAACTTAGATGTTTTGATATGTTTTTCTAGCTATGGTAGATCCTTTTCTCCTTAAGGAAACCACTGTACTGGTCCTCAGAGGTGCCTCCTGCTACCCTAGCAGATTTTCTACTTTAATTGCATGCTAATATCTGAGATATATTTGAGCTTGCAGGTTATATGAAGTTTTTTTTTTTCTTATGCTGTTAGTTTTTGATGTCTGTGTTTGTTTCAGAGGAAATCAGTTGACCTTCATGTTTTGGCCCAACTTTGTAAGTGTGGGCTCAAAAGTACACAACAAAAAAAGTTCTCTGAATAGTGGGAATATTTTATTTTATAAAAGAAGTCATGACATTTCATAATAAAATATTGTTGCCACATGCTTAGTGAGCAAAGAAAACCAGTATTGCCATTTAGGGGGCGTTTTGACATGCTGGGTGAGGCTGTCGCAGACCTGCGCATCCTGGCGCCACGCCGCAGGGTGTTGCCAGCCCTGGAGGAACACGCAGCAGCCCTGGCGGTTCCCATTCCAAGTAGAGAGAGATGGGAACACTCCTGCCTCTCGTCTCCTCAGGGGAGCTTTGCTGCTCGACGTGCACCCTCCCGCCCTCACAGCTTCCTCGGCTCCGCAGCCCTCGCCAAGCCTGGGCAGATACAGCCCTTGCTCAGCTGTAATGTCGGCACTGCCAGCTTGCTGTGCAGCCGCTAACAGCTCTCGTGTTCCAGAAACGTTTCATGGTGCTGAAAATAGCCAGCCATAGTGTATGAGTATCTGGATAAAATGGGGCAGAACAACAAGCAACAAGGGCTGGAGCGAAAGAAAAAACAAAAGCAAAGTCCTTGTACTTTACTTCTAACTTTGGCTGAGCATTACAGGCGTTTTTGTTTACTTGCTTTTAGTCTCTGTACTACTCAAAATGAGCTGTCGCAGTTGTGTGTGGTGCTGGGAGAGGCTCTCCGTGAACATGTTAGCTTGTGCTTGCTGTGCCGTAACTCCTGTAAACTGGAGAGGAGGTGACCTGGCCCCCTGGTTTTCAATAAAGTACGTGGTTTCTCCTTTTTTTCTGGGTCATGACCTCCTTCCTTCTATATTAGATGAAAAAATTGCCCTTGTGACAAGGGGAAGAATAAGCTCTGCTCTCACCGGAGGCTAAAACACAGCTCCTTTTGCCGACATCTCTCAGAGGTTAGGGCACAAGCACCCGCAGGGAAAATCAGGTCTCACGGACTCTAGCACTTGTAGCTGTTTTGCTGCTAGCTGTTTTACATGTGGATTATGAAATGGTGAGCTTAGCAATGACAGGAACAAACCAGCACAGGTAGCAGTGGCGTAGGTGAGACACAGAAATGCTCTATGCCATGGAACGCATGGTCGAGAAAGAAAAATGCAAGTGCTCTAGCGAGGAAGGTGTTTGTTTTGAAAAGATGGCATGCTTAAGGGTTGGATGGGACTGAGCTGGCTGGACTGAGGCCCATGAAGGTGTGGAAGTCGGTGTGTGCAGCTCGGTGTATCTCCTGGCTGCTGGTGGGGCCGGGAGGAAGCAGGCTGAGGAAGAGGACAGGGCTCCGGGGGCTCTGCTGCCCTCCCGCTGAGGCTGTGCCCGAGACCTGCTAATGTGCTGCACCTGTGAGGCAGAATGCGTGCCGCCTCCCGCAGAGGTGCTCTCCTGGCTGCCAGGCCCTTTCTGGCTCTGCGTGAGGTGAAGCAGGGGTGGGCTGGAGCTGCTGGGCAGGTGGGCAGTGCGTGAGGGCAGGGCAGGCCCAGCATGGCAGGGCCTCCTCCGCCAGGGAGCCCGCCTCTCCTGGAGACGGCGTCACGCTCCCACGCAGCACTGCCTCAGGTAGGGCCTTGCAGACAGGGCGTTTTCCTGCCCTGTTGGACAGGCGGGTTTGGGGAAGGTGTGCGCCGTGGAGCCTTACAGGAGCGGAGCGAGGCTGGCGTGCCTCAGCACTGCTCTGGGAAGACAGCGGCCGCAGGGAAGGGAGGGACACGGGCGGCTGCGCGGAGGGCTTCCTCCTTCTTCACTTTCAGGCCATGTCTTACATTTTGCTGGGAAATCACAGAAATAACGTTATTTCTATCAAGTGCAGAGGCCATGGTGAGTGAAGGAGAGRTGGAGCTCTAAGTGCTGATCACCAGAGTGCTTGCAAAACTGATTTAGGACTAGTTTGTGGTATAGAAAAGGGATATTTGTGATCTTTGGTTCTATATTAAAAATAGGTACTCAGTTTTCTTGAAAACAGGTGCTATGGTAAAAGTGATGTTATGTGTCAGGAATTTATGCTTTCCCTGTTTCCCTGTTGCTGTTAAGGGTGGGTTTCCATGGGCAAATGTGAAGCCACTACAAGTGCTAGAGCTGGACTTGGAGTAAGATGGATTTATGGAGCTTTCTCCTAAGATTGAATTTGAGAAGTAGAAGTAACTGAAAAACTAAATTAACAAACCTGGCTGTTGACAATGTTTGAAGAGGGAGAAAAGAGCTGTTTTCTGCACTGGCCTATCTTTGCTGGTTGGAATATAGCTGCAGTGACTTGTATCCACTGAGGACTAGGCCTGATGCTGTAAACGGCAAATCACAAACTTAACCTCATTAAACGCTCTGGAAATGTTTCTCGTTCCCTGTTCCCTGCGAAGGCTGTAGACAATCAGCACTTTTTTTTTTTTCCATGAACAGTTTCTCAGTTGTGAAAAGCTCTTTCTACTACAGCCCTTTCTGAGGCTTAAGCATTAAGTATTATCCTGACAATTTTGGATCGTATAGTATATTGAAGAGCAAAAGAGCGGCAGCCAAGAAGAAACAAGGGAATGGGCGTATTACTTGAGGTAAATGAAGCTTCTTTGGAGTGTCTATCAACGGGATATTAGCTGAAGTAGCTGAGAGAGTGAAAATGGGATTTGGATTTTGTTGGTGTGGGAAGGAAAAATGCTATTTAAATGCCATTTAGCTTTACTATGATGTCATTTGCTTAACAGTGTGGAAGGTGTTTGTTTGGGATGAGTGGCAGTTGTCAGGTGAATTTTTCATCTGTACGCCTTAAGTTAGTGTTCACGGTTTTGAATCACACCTTGTACATCCTAGGAAGAATAATCATTCATACTGCCTATAATGAAGAAATGTCAGATACAGTTTCGATTGTTGTCTGCTTAATTTGAGAGTTAACCTTTTATGCTCTTTACAAAATGATGAAATGTTAGTGTTTCTTCTAGATTGTGAGAGTAAATAAGAGACTGCTGTGCAGCTGTCACGAGAGGTTTGGATTATGTTGGCATTTCTTCATGATAGCTGTCCAAATTTGGTCCTAGTTTCTCTCGGACAAATCCTGGGTTGTAAATGAAACCAATTCAAGACTGGTCTGAAGAACTGGCAACTAAATGTTCTATTTTGGGCACTCTGTAAGGTGTAATTACAAAGCCTGTAAGCCCCACTTCATAAATTTGCTTTGGCATTTAGTTAAATTGAGCACTACCTGGAACAGTTTGAAAACTAGGTTAAGGCTAATAGTACATTTAAGTGCTAATTCAGTGGAAGCACCACATATTCTTAAACTTGTGTGAATGTCACTGTGGATAGAGCAGCTTTTCTAAAGTTTTGACTGTTGATGCAAACACAAATGACAGGTAAAAACTCTGTGAGGGATGAGCTGACATTCACAGTATAGGCAAGTTACACAAGCCAAGTGTTTTTCTAGTGAAGTCCTCTTTGCTTGTAAAGGAATAAGCACAGGGAGTTGTTTCTGCAAGCAGAACAAAACCGACTATGGGAAATTTAAATCCTTATACCTATTTTTGTAGCAAATCTGTGGACTTGGAGAAGCTCCATCTCTCCACTTCCATCCAGGATAACATTGTGACTGACTTGGACTGTTTTTCAAGTTACTTTTGTCTCTAGTATACATGTAACTGTACTTACTAGTCCCAAGGCTTATGACATGCTGATGATGTGACTAAATTCTTGGATTTGCTATATTTTTGGGAGAGGAAACAGACCTCTGTTCCCTGCACTTCCAGTAAGAAGCCATATCTACTGAAAATCGATGCAGTTAGCTTAGCCATCGGCTTCTAGAGAGAGCTGAGAAGTACTTTTAGAAGAAACCTGCCTCATGGCAACTGCTATCAGTGAAGAAATCTGCTCTTGTATGCGGACAATATATAAAATATATCCCTCACTGGTTAGCAAGTATTGGTCAGCATTCCTTATCTTAAGCAGAACAGCAGGCTAGGTAAAGGCTCTATCTTACCCTTGAAGAAAACAGTGAAGAAATAAGTGCAATTCTATAGGCAAGAGTGAAGTAATTCTGTTTGGGAAAATGCAGTTCTGTACTGGGACAGGCTCTCCTAAATTAACAAGTTAATAGTAACATGTAAAACTCTTCAAGTGGTCAGGAATCTTGCAAGTCCGTGGCAAAAGAATGTTTTCCATTCCTCACAGTGCAATCTACATATGAATCTGCATTGTAAGGCTGAGGGTGTTCTTTTCCCTGCCTTTCAACTTTAAAATATTTACTCCATAAGTGCAGTTGCAGAGGAGACATAAAAACGGAGAGAACCTCATGAGGTAAATCCTATGTATAAAATATAAGCATTAATCTCATCTAGCTACACTAATATGGGGATTATGTATGCTGCCTCTATTATTCTTTTTCAAATTGAGAAATAATTTTGTCCTTGCAGGTTCAACTGGTGAATATGGAAGCTCTGCTCTTTCTCAGAATAGGTGCTTGCCTGTGCCTTGTGCCACCAAACCTCAGGGACATTCACTGTCTCTAGACTGTGCTTTGGATGTTCTCAAAGTTTTCTGAGCAGAAATGCCACTGCATTCTAAGGGCCTAACACAATAGGAGCAGGGAGGTTAAATTTCTGTCATCTGAGGCAAAAATGTAATGTAGGCGGAACTTTTCATGATGTGTTTATTGTTAAGTGATGCAAAAACATCCACATGACTGAAAAATATTAAATGAAGTGGGGTGGGTTTTTTGTTTGTTTTGGTTTTCTGCAAACTTAACTCTGTGTGTGCGTGCACGCATCAAGTGCATTGTGACTTACAGACCGCACACCCACCTAGAGAGGTCTTGAGGTCTGTGAGAGAATTTCTACCAGATACTTTGGACTTTATTTCCTCTTTTGTGCAGGGCTTGACTACACAAATACTTTGGGCTTATTAAGGAACCTTGCTCATAATTTCTATGCAAATTCTCCATATGATCCCTAAGTATCCTTTTAGAAAGGAGTCGCTTGTATCCTTAACAGGATAAGAGAATAAGAGATTTATCATGCAAAATAGACTGTCTGGAATTGCATTTTTATCCCTGAAATGGTTAATTACATACAACTCAGTTCTGTATTTACCCCTAGGACAAAAGCTGTCTTTCACTGGAAAAAGAAAAATATAACTTTTTTTTCCTAGGTAGGGAAATAGGTAACTTTTTATAGTATTTCATTTTATAAGGTCTGTTCTCTTCCCCCATCTCCCCTGCTGTTGCTTCTTCCCTGCTTTTAGGCAAATCCTTACTTTTACAGGCCTTCTAACTTTTTGTTATTGGCTATTTTTAAAAAAAGTGCATCTAGGTAGGGAAAAATGATGCTGTTCCCAAGAAGACAAAAAGGAAATAGCTGGAAACATGAGTTTGTTGTTGTTGTTATTCTATTATTTTAGAATGTATTAATTTATTCTATTATTTTATTTATTTATTATTTTATTATTTATTTTTATTATTTTTATTATTTATTTTTATTATTTATTTTTCTGGGTTTTTTTTATTTTGTTATTAAATTAGATAGAAATGGAAACAGTAAGACAGTAACTTAACTGTCCTGGTGTTTGGGTGTTGGTTTTTTTTGTTTGTTTTTGGTTTTTTTTTTTTTTTTTTTTTTTTTTTTTTGTGAAGAGGCTTAGAAACTTAGAGGCTTTAAAATTGAGAAAATAAAAGTAGTGAATTAGTGAGTAAGTACTGCTTTCTGGGCTACAGTTGCAGAACTTTTTTTTTTCAGTTTTGATAAATAATTTGTTGTTTCCTTTGACAATTCCAAGACCACAGTCTTCATTTGGACAATCCTTGCACAACTTCTGTTGCATTATTTTCTACATTGTAGAAATTTTTGTAGAATTTGCATTGTAGAATATTTTGATTAAAAGTATTAGGGATACATGAAAAATTCTTGACCACTTGTAAGCATTGTTTCTATCTTCCTCCTTTCACGCTAGGGCTCATTGCAGATATGGACAGGGAAAAACTTATGAAGTCATTGAGACATTTCACATGTGGTCTTATCTTCAGCCATAGCTACCTAATTTGCTGACAAACAGTATATTCTCCTTTACTTGGCTGATTTTTGCCTGTGTCTCTGCAAGAGCTTAGTACTCTCCTGACAAAATGCAGGTTCAGGTGCTCTGTAATCACCTGCAGTGATATGTAACTGAGAAACTGAATGATAGATGTTGAACTCTCTTCTTGCAGGAGTTTCAAGGCGGTACCCAAGACCACATTCCTGGCGCTCCATTTTTGGGTTCATATAGCACAGAATATGATCAGGACACAGCAGAAGGCTCTCATTTTGGCTGCGTGTGAAAGCTAATCCCAAAAGCCAGACTTATGTAAGTAAACTGTTCTGTTTACCTTGCCCTAGTTTTGTTTTCAGAGATTCTGCAGACCTCTGACTTCATAGTTTGCTTATCTTACCTTTGTCGTTACTGATGCTTATTTTCTCCTCACTTAATTTCACAAAGTGAAGTATGTGGAGGCAGTCAGCTCCCCAAATGTCTGGCAGTGAGCACAGTGTCTTTTTATTCATTCATAATAAATGAAGCATGTAAACCTGTTTGGAGTCACAAGAGAAATGCAGCAGTCACTGCCCGTAAAAACTTCTGGGAATTTCTCTTTGAGTCATGTCAAGGTCTCAGCTCCCTGCAAGGCACTAGACTGCAAGAGAGCTGCAGGAAAGGGGCACAGTGAGATGTGGCAGGGCAACACCCTCCATTTGGGTTTAGTAAATATAAGCCTTGAGAATCAGTTTCCTAGAGGTCAAGGAAGCTAATAGCAAAGAGTAGTTGCGAGTACTCTTTCATGCTGCTCCTTACAGACAACAGTCATTTAAGATGGGCTCAGGCTTGCCTTGTTCATGCTGTCAAGGTTCAACACTGTTATTAGCCCTAGAATATCCCTGCTGTAGAAACAGACTTTGTACCTGGCAAGTTGTAGGCAAATCTGTTACGCCAAGGAAACAAAAGAGCAAGCTGGGTGTGGTCAGGCTACATGTCCATGGAGTATCTCAAGAACAAAAGAATATTGTCAGGTCCTGCTCTGACCTGACCTAAACAGCCAGCGGAATTGGAATATTGGGTAATTCTCAATTCATCTACTATTTTGACATTACTTTATGTATCAGAAAGACTTAGATAGACATGTTTTATTTGTAGCTTGGTTCTTATAGTGTTAATACTCATCCAGTGGGCAGTCTCATCCACTGTTATTTTGTATGCTGAAGCCCGGCCTCAGGTGAGCTCTGTGTCTTCGGGCTGGTTTATATTGTCCTCCTGGTGCTTGGGAAGTTTATCACAGGGGAGTGAGCTGCCAGGCAGTGGCTGAAGCTAGCAGGCCGCAGGGAGCAGTTTTCTCTGCCTGGCTGCTTTGGGCCGAGGAGGCCTCTCGTTCTTCCTGCCTGGTCAGTCCTCTTGGACTGCTGCCGGGGCCTGGGAGGGTGCTGACTAGGTGTGGAAATGTATGTGCACCCTCTCCAGCAGTCTCCCTGCTGCTTTGCAGGAGCAGATGGCCTTGACTGTTCAGCTTCTCGTCCTATATAAAAGTGAAGATTGCAGAAGACCCAGGGGCATGAGCAGGCGCGGCTGTGGAGTGGTAGGAATAGGTGGCATAGTAAAGGAAAAGCACAGCATCTAACCTTGATGCCTTACGGGAGTGGGGAAGGAAGAGTCGTGGAAGAGATGAGGCAGTGTCACTTAAGACTTGTCTGCTCATTTCAGAAGTGATTTCTCTCTCATTCAAAAGAGTGACCGGTTTCTTTGTCAAAAGCTGCCTAAAATTTGGTAGAGGAAAATGTATTCAGAGAAGTAGTATATGTAATAAAAACTGCAGTATTTGAGCTCTGTGGAAAGCAGCTGAAATCCACCTTTATTTGGAGTAGTTTTAAATGACAGACCTAAGTTAAGGGAGTAGGGTTGGTAAATGGCTGCTCATTACTGTCGTAGTTGTGACTAAAGGTGGGAATTAAAACTAGTACAATCATCAGCCTTCCTGGTACCTGGGGAGGAAGCAGCAGTCCTGTGAAGGCTGGGGAGCTTAATATTTCTAGCCTATGATATTTGTTCAAGGTTTTATCAGTTTGTCTGCAGACGGCTGTAGCAGAGCAAAGCAGTCTGAGGTCAGGGTTTTGTTAAGTAAGACGTGCAGCAGCACTATTAGTTAAGGACCCTAGGAGAAAGGAAACACACGGCTTCCTTGCCTGCAGTGCCATGTGTGTCCCAGGACCCAGTCATGGGAAATGAGGAAACAAAATTTGTCTAAACAGGGCAACCTGACATGGCTTCATGAGGGCTCGTATCCTTTCTGCCGCGCCTTTCTTGCTCTGGGAGAACAGGAAAGCTGTGAGCAGCAGTGGATATCTTGGACATTTTGTGCTTTGAAGCTTGGCATGTTTCCTTAAAGACATTTATCTGTTCAGCTTTCAAGTAATAGTAATGAATGTAGTCTCAGAAGGAATATTGTAGGTCTGTGGACACCCCTGCTGCGCAGGAACACCATCCGGGGGCAATATCACGTGTGAATTCTGCACCACTGGGATTGGCAGCCTGTAAATACAAGAACTAGGGTGCTTTAGCAAGTGTCCAATTCTGTAATTTGTTTCTTGCAGATTGCTAAAAAGGAACAGGGTTCTACTCTACAAAATTTTCATGTGCTGTTTTGCAAGCTGGTATTACACAGGTCACAAGAGAGGGAAAAAAGCCTTCAGTGATTTGCAATAATTTTGCCCATATCAAGGAAGGGGGAATTCTCTGGAAACCCAAGTGTCTAGAGTGTGGGTGCAAAAATATATTTTATTTCCTTGTTTAACCTTCTTTTCCACGTGTTTGCCAGTACTGGAGATAAACAGCAAAGCTGTTTTCAAACTGCACTGGTAGTAGAATTCCTTCCTTCTAAGCCAAAATTGTTTGTGGCAAACCTGCTTCTTCCCTGCCACATTGGTGCAGTGAATCTGAGTATTATGACCTACTGCAAAGGGCTGGAAAAGCTTGACCATCCTATGCTGTGCATGCAAGTCATTAGTTCTATTCGCTGCTTCCTATTACTAAGCAGACCTGAAAAAGAAATAAGGTCTGATACAAATGTTCACTTGAAAAACCTCTGTGCCCATCACCTATTAAAAATGGCTGTAACAGTATTTGTACCTCCCTCATATTGTCCATGGAAGCCTTAACTATGTGCATAAAAAGCACAAGAAATTGTAGGTTATTTCTATGCAGCCCCACGTAATGTCTGCTATCAGTAAATGCTCCTTCTAGCTTGTACAGCCGACAGCTGCTGCTGTAGCTTGCAGGAGTCATGTCAGGAATGCCTCTTTCTCCCAGAAAGCAGAACTAAATCTATAATTAGCCTGAAGATGCTGAATTATTTTTGTTTTCTTTAAACATTGGAGTGGCTATGTTACGCCTTTCTGCTATCCAACATTTGCTTAGATTAAAATTAGGATTGCTAGGACACCATGAAGAACCTTGTTCTATCCAAAGTTATTTTTAACTGGGCATAAATGTGTATTCCAGTCACAGCTGCAGCAATATTTTTGAGACTCGCATGATAAAATCCTCGCCTTGCTCTGGTTGTTCAGAGAGTTCAGCAATGCTTCAAATCCTTCATTCTGCAGAATCTCACTGCCTTTACTCACTAATCATCAGCTACAGTATTTTTGATTTTTATTAAATTCTATTGCTGTAGTTTTCCTCTAAATTAAATTAGCATCTATGCAGAGAGTAAAGGTGACATAAAGGACTAGCTTTTTTTTTTTTTCCCCAACAGTAATAGCTAAAAATTCTTGYTCTTCATGATAAAGTAATGCTAAACCCTGAAAAGAGGGTTTTAGTTTCCTGATGGAGAGCTACTGAGAACACAAACATTGGGTCTTGTCTGTCTTAATGTTTTGCTAATCAGGTTTTGATTGCTCTGTATGATCATCGATGGTGGTAGGAAGTAAACTCCCAAGCTTGTTGGCTAGTTATGTGACTGATTAAATATGGATTAGACTCAGAATAAGCTGATACTAAAGATATCTTATTTTCTGACATGCTTAAATTTAAGGAGATGTTATGTCACATTGTATCTTTTCAGATTATGTTAATTTAACACTGTGTAGGTTTTTGATGTGATATGCTTTAGCTTTTATAATTTTTGCCAAATTCTGGAAAAGTTTCCTATCAAGAGGCACAGGAGTCAGTTCACTGGCAGTTAATCCAAACGATCCAAATTATGGCCAGATGCAGCAGTGAAATTTTGAAAGCTATCCAGATCAAATGCATATGTGTATCCGTGTGTGTGTGTATACATATGTATATACACATAGTTATAAATGTCCATTCCTGCAAGCAGTCTTAAAACTCTAGCACTTTTGGTGAGAAACATCTATATCTGTTCCATTGCCCTTACTGGAATTTGGAAAGACAGAGCCACCTCTCAAGGTGTCTGCAAAAGTCAGGATCAAGGGGTCAGAAGAATCTTTTTTTTTTCTTTTTTTCCTATCCTCATTGTTGCCATTTTGTTAGAGGTATCCAGATACCTAGAAGGAAAAGCCTTTGGGGTTAATAGTTAATTATTTTTACATAGTATATATGTTTGCATGCACAAATAAAAATACATATGTGACAAAAAGGGGGAAATTTGTTCACAATCTGAAGCAAGAACAATCCTTCCTTTGACTACAATTATAGCATCCAAATCTGAATCCAGCATGTGGTGGATCTTTTCCTTTTAGCATGTTCTGTTATCACAAGCTGAAATTTGTCTCCCTTGTTAAAAGGGTCACAGAACACCAGAGATGGGAGGAAGGAATTACCTATCTTCAATCTACTTTTCTAGTAAAACCAACTTCCAACACTATTCCCTTCTCTCTTGCCCGCCCCACCTCCCCAGTAAAACCCACTTCTTCCTGTGTTTTCTGCTGTCATCTTCTTGCTGCCTGTCACCACCATGGAGACATCATCAGGTTTACCCATGGCTGAGTTTGGGGGTGCACAGAACAGATGTATACTATGAAAAAAGCTTACAATGAAAGAGCAGACCTGAGTATGTGAGTACGTACTATTCAAAAGCAGAAAGCAGTTGTCAAGTCTTGCCCTGTGGCTGTGCCATTATTTAACTAAAAAGCAGTGAGGTGAACAAGTGAAATGGCCTTGATTGTAAAGCAGTATTAGTGGAAGTTGGTTTGAGACGAAATTCTCAGGCTAAGTGCCTTTGAGTTTTGCTTTCATTTTGACTTTTATAGCTAACTGATTTGAGATAAAAAGCACCTTAAAGTTGAGAAGTGCATTTGAAATGTTACAGGTGAACGTGAGTGTAATTCATGGATGATAAAACATTTGGCCCAGAGTGCCCAGAGTTGCCTACTTGGTCAGGCATGAGCCCTGTGCCCAGCTGGCAAAAAACTGGTTCTTTCTGCATGAATGGTGGGACTACACAGCCAGCAGAAGTGTTATCACCAGAAAAAGTCATCCACTTGTGAGAGGTAAATTAGGATAACTTTTAAAATGTTTTTTCACTGTTATCCTGGATGCGTATAACTGAGCACAGAGACTGGAGTAGACTATACATTCTTCCTCCCCCTCTTGCCCATAACCTGTAATATATTTGCATCGTGTTTGTGTTTGCCTTGGGGTTTTGTTTCTCTGTTTTCAGTGTGTTCATACCATTGCCTGCTGCTTAGCTTGATGTCTGTGAGACTGTTACCTGATCTTGGAGTATTTAAATGCATAATTTACGGTCATCCATTAACACAAATGAGACTGGAATGAGTAGTAAGCAGTGAAAAAAATATTGGAGAATAACAGGTAAACATAAGTTATTTAGTGCCTAACTGATGGTCAGTGACAGTAGCAGCCAAAAATATAGATGTTTGACCAGACAATCAAAACACAGTCTGCTGATTTAATTGATAATTCTTAGAGGGAAGATTAAAGCTTAACAAATTTCAGTAAGCTAGTAACCATTTCTCTCAGGATATTTAGGGCTGAGCCTTATATTTTGTGCATATTGTTGAGAGCACTGTCAGTGGGAAAATAAAATTTGAGGCTTATTTTTAGTTCCTCATGAAATATTCCATTTCAATAGTGTAACTCYAGTAGTCAAAGTGTGATTTCCTAGTTTATAGCCTTGCTCTCTGCTGTGATCCTTGCAGCATCGTTTGACATTTTTCATGTAAATCAGCTCTGTGCAACAACGAGGGATGCTGAGACAATATGAGGTTTCTTTTACAAAACAGTTTATTAGGTTTCTTTCCTTGCTTTTGTCACCATGCTGCTTATTCATGTGAGTTTTTTGTCAAATATGACCAAATATTACATTTGTTGTAAGTAATTCCTGTCTAGTTTCTTTTCTCCACGGGGAGAATAGTGCATGCAGTGTCAATTTTTTTTTTATAGCTTCATTTTTTTTTCTCTTTTAAATATATTCTTTTTCAGTGTTTTTTTCTTCTCTCCTCCCCTCTTCCCTTAAAAAAGGAAAAAGAAAAAGGGGCAGGATTGCTCCTGTGTTCCAATATGGAACTGACCTTTAAGGAAACTCTGCCCTGGATAGTTTTTTTTTTTTCTGCTCTTTAGCTTGAAGTCTTTCGTACCCCAGGAATTCATTTCCAAGACTTTTTTCTGAAGCCAGAAACCAGGCCACTAGATGCTTTGGAGATAAAAAGTGAGCCTGTTCTGTAGACAGCTGCAGTAGGGAGCAGGAATATGTTGCTCCCTCTATCCTTTCTATCCTCTTGACCTTTTCAAAGGGCTGAAGAATGCATGCCAGAAACGTTGCCTTCCCAAATAAAGGAAGCCAAAATATAGTGGAGGAGATCAGGTTTGTGAGGAGGAAATTGCCAATTAGAACAAACAGCAATGTAAATTTTTAAAAATTGTGACTCTCTTGTGAGAGCTTAATTCCAATGGTCACTCCAAGAGCTCTAGTCCTAAGTCAATTTGTTATTCAAAGAAAATGTGCTGTTGATTTCTTGTTTGAAATATTGAATGCAATATTGAATTCTTCCCTTTGCTCCTAACTATAGCATTCTTTCTTCACGTGGATTAGGCTTGTCTTGCCAAACCTCACCCAACCTATTAAGTGTCTTGTTAATGCGTTGTCATATAGGGCATCTCTGCTGATGGACTTACAGCTGTTCTGGCAAATCACCCTTGACTCCTGTGAACCTGCAACAGCATTTCTTGATTAACAGTGTCAAAAGGTTCAGAGAGGTCTGGAAATGTGAGAATAGTGCTCACTTATCATCTGTTGACACTAAGAGCCCATCTGTTAATACCCCTGCAGCTGTGCCTGCCGGGAGCCTGGCCTGCATCCAGACTGTGGTATGGTGTATTCAGCTGTGAGCCTAGCCAGCTTTCGTCCGGATTTTTCCATGAGCTTTACTTGAAACAGTTGATACTGATGATAGTTTGACTGTAATCGGGAAGGAAAAAAAATTTTTTTGGAAGTAGTGTGTTTTGGAGGAAGATACGGAGGATGTATATTCCAAACCAGGCACCAACTTTTGTGACCAGCTACTTGAAACAAGAAACGTGATAGTGAGTCTTCCCTGCTCTGCTGACTGGGCACCCTGGCTGTGGGGTGTAGCACCTTTCTGAGCCAAAGTTTTTTCTTTTTTTTTTGAGGAGTGTGTGTGAATGGGGAGGATTCACTGTACATCTGCAGTTATCCTCTGCAGTTCCATATCTCTTCATAAAGGATGCTTCTTTTGGTCATGGAAGTTGCTGATTTTTTTAGTTCCAAAATCTGCTAGTGCCCCAGAACAGCTTCAGCTTTACACAGCTGTCAGGCAGTGGGAGCTCCTCCAGCAAGGCTTTGAAGCAGAGCTTAGCAGGCATCTGAATTTCAGCCTGTCCAAAACCTGAGAAATACGGAAGGGACACTTAGGGAATGTCTTACAGATAAAGAAAAATTCAAAGATTGCTTGAGTTCAGTCTTACTCTGTACTCTTCCACACAGCTTCTTCATGATGCCCTGCCTGTTGACTTTTTGTCAGATGTGTAAGAACTAAATTTTCCAGAAGGTAAAAAAAAGTTACTAGAAACTGGAAGCTAGACTCTGTTTATCCAGACAGGCCAGGGATTGGTGCACTTTTCCCAGTGAACCAGAGATCGATTCATATCTTTTCATACAGGATTCAGAAAAATCATGTCCTGCTGCTAAGTACTAACCCTTGCTCAATAGCTATCATCTGTATTCAGAACAAGATGCTAAGTCTGGTAATGTGCAAGTGTATAAAAGATGGATTCTGGACAAGAAATCCAGAGTGCTTGGAAAACTGTAACGGCCTCACTAGCCTTAAATGAGGTGGGAGGGGAGATGAGAAGAGATGAGAGAGAGAAAAATCATGGAACAGGAACTCTGCCTCTCCTCTGCTTTACTAATAAAGGCCAGATGCTGGTTGCAATGGGATGAAGGTGAGTTTGCTGTTTGCAGTAGTGAGACACTTAACAGTTTGCTAGTTTTATTTATTATTTTTTGTTATCACTATAATTTAGTGAATTCTTAGATTTTAACCTGGCACCATCAAGAGTTTGGGGCTGTAATGCCAAACCATGATGAGATGCATATAAACCAAGAGCAAAATTAGCTTGCACACAAATGCAAGGTGAGATCAAGACAAAGATTGGAAAACAGGCTTAGTAATGGATAATAATTTATAATTTATATGTATAAGCACTACAAACAAATTTCTTACTGTGATGGTAAGAAGGAAGGAAGGAAGGAGGTACAGGTAAGATGGAAGTTACTGATAATATTCAGTTCTATTCATAAAATCAGTGGGAATGTTTGGACTTTCATTAGGCTTTTATAATTATCAACTCCCATTTAAAATTTGTCTGTCCCTTTTTTCACAGGTAGAAACTTGAAGGTGAGCAGTTCAAACACTGAAACTTTTTTTTAGAAAATATTTTTTAATATTTTCAGTTAAATACCTGAGAGTGTAATCATTAAAAACTTCTCTATTACAGAGCAATCATATTTTACATGCTGCTATAAAGCTTTTTATTACGTGATGTTAAAGAACTGTCAGGAAAAGATTAACTTCCAGAAATTTAAAGAAAACAAACTGGTTTTGATTCACTTTTGAGCTGCAGCTGCTGAAAATTTTTGCAGATTTACACAGCTAAGTTGATCAATTCCTCATCTTCTGCATTTCATTTCCTAAAGTTTCCCCCCTCACCACTAGTGAGGATAGAAGAAAAGGGGAATTAAAGAAAATCAAGGGAGGATAACAGACTTGTCTAGAGTGCCAATTCTAAAATCATCACTTTTGTCATAAAATTATTTTTACCTCACTAGAAGGCAATAAATGAAATGAGAGAAATAAGAGGATTTTTTTCTTTCTCTAAAATTTCAGAAGAAAAATATAAATGCACAAAGTATTCTGAGGGCTTCTCTTTGTAATTTGCAATCCAACTTACAGTCAGTGAAAACTTTTTGCTAAAGTGGTCTTTGCTAGAGTTATTTTCTGAGAACGCTCCATGAATACATTGTGACGAAAGCCTCCTTTGAAGGCATCTGAGAATTTCCCTTACAGTTTTGGAAAGCATCTGAGAAAATTTCCCTTACAGTTCTGTGCATCTGGCGGGCCCATCTCGCCCTGGCTGGCACTGGCCCTGCTGAGGCCTTGCTGATGAGCCATCCGCTCCGCTGACCCTGCTGCTTGGGCATGTGCCACCCTCCCTCCCCAGGCTGCTTCATCTGCCATCATCCCGGAGAGCGGCTGGATGATTGTAATGGAGAAGAGCAGCTCTAGAGGTGCAAAAATACAGGTTATGTTATTGTAGATTACAGAACAAAGTAATAGCACAGTTCTRTACAAAGGTGATGAAATGTCAGCGAAGCAGATATTGTCAAATTATTTTTTTTCATGTGCTCAGCTAGTGGGTGAGGAACCAGGCAATAAAGAATATCTGCTGCATATTTTTCTTCCATTTTCAAGGTTTCAGCTGGAGTAAATTCTAATGTTAAATTATTTTGCAGTGTGAGGTCAAATGGCTTGGCCAAAGAGTTGGGTCCTATCAAGTCTGGGCTTTCACTGTGCTTAACAAGCTTTGCAGAGGAGACTGTAGGGATAATGGAAAAATCTGTTCTGAAATCATGCTGAATGCCCGTGCCACCTTCAGCTCCTTCCCAGTGTGGCCTCTCCCTCCTCCTGCCTTCCTCCTGCCTTCCTCTTTCATAGCAGTTGGTACGGTCCTTAAGTTACTTCTCTAAGTAAAATGGCTAAGCATATTTTGAGAAGCAAGTGAAGGTTTGGTTAATTCATATTAAACAATATACCAAAGAAATTGTATTTTCTACATAAACAGCTCTCCATGCCTATAATATCTGCACTGCTACAGAAATTACAGTTATTTTTGGTATTTTTATGGCAAAATAAGATTCTATATAACAATAGTGTAGTAGACATTAATCAAAAACAAATTTATTACTTTATTGAGGTAGTTAAATAAGGGCAAATGGCTTTTGGTAAGTTTTCTAACTGTTTGCCCTCAAGAGCTTTGTAAATGGCTTTTTTGTATTTTATATATATATATAAATATATATGCTTACCTGTCCATACAGGCATAGGACAGGTGATCTTGGTAAGATGAGTGCTATGTTTCAGGCAGGGAAGATGGGTAATTAGTGGGCATGTGCAGTCTTCCCAGCAATCCCACTCAATTCTGCTAGGGTTGCAGTATGCCCAACTCTGCAGCTCTCCTGTTAATGTCTAATGGGAAGAGCAACAGGGCCCAGTACCCTAATGCTTCAATATTGCAGATTGAGTTTGGAAACTGTACCATGATTGCTAGCAAAAAAAGATTCTCATCCAAGTACCTGGCTAATTACTGTAATAAATCACTGCTGAGAAGGCACCTGACAGTTGAATCAAACAAGTGTTAGGCAGTTCTGGGCTATATACATATATACACATATATATGAATATTCCTATATGGAAAATTTGGAAATAAGTCCTAGTCAGACTTATTTTACAAAACCCAAGATGGAATCTTATTTCTGTGGAAATGGTATTAAGTGCCTTCATACACATGTGCTCTATCTTGATTTATTTTTTCCTTTTCTTTTTTAAGTGATAGATACATGCTGGAGTGTTGCTAACGCAGTTTAAATTGTATGATTCCTGGAGGTTTCATTTTGCTCTGCAGTGCTAATGCTGTTCCTCATGCTGCTGCTGTAGGAAGAGCTTTCTAAGGGCTACCCTTCTTCCCGGGTCGCTCAGTTCTGACAGTGGCGGTCCAGATTGGAGGTTTTGCCCAGCCTCACTCCTGAAGAGGAGAGTGCTCCTTGCTAAGCTTCCTCTCAAAGACAACAGGCCTTTGCTGTTGCGAGCAGTCTGTGGACGGGTGCTTAGCTGGTGCCATTTGAGTCACATTTTTAAGGTAGATAGTACATTCACTTCCATAGGGTGCAGTAAAGTCTCTCTGATATATGACAACCTTACCACAGGGGTGGGCTTTGCCAAGAAGGTCAGTGAAAGCTCCATCCAGTACAGAATTGTCAGCTGCCCTGTTTTTCTGCCACCATTGCTTCTAATGATGCAAAGAGGGAGTCTTTAATGCAGTTTACAGTCCTAATTGATTTTTTTGTAGGCTGAGCCTATTTCATTGACTCGATTTTTTCCTTTCTCAGTTACTGCTGCACTGCCCTTTTTCTTAGCATTCAGACTGTTTTTTCTCTCTCTCTCTCTGTCTCTCTCTTTTTTTCCTTCTTCTCTTGGGAGTGCAACACATCATTTTTCAATGAGATTGAATTGGTGGTACTGTGTTCACGTTCATTTTTTTGACAACCTCCAGAACTGCAATACAACTCCTGATCTGGGCAGTTTTTCATTGCAACCCACTGATTTTTGCATCCTGAGCTGAGCGTAGATTAGTGCCTGAATCTTGTGAAGTTTGACTTATTCATGGGAGTTTGTGGTGGTGGTGGTGGTTTGCTTATGAAGCAGCCAATTGGCTTCATCAGTCACTGGCAACAACAAAATGTAAACTGGCTCCCTCTATCCAGAGAGATGGAGCACAGCCTGAATCCTGCTGAAGCCATCCCCAAAGCATTTGTTTGTGGTGTAGGTGGAATGAATCTTGTCCAGCAAAGCACAGTGTCAGCAAAACCTTTGCGGAGCTTCTGAAATTGGTCTAGACTTCAGTGCAATGTGAAGATTCAGAAACCCATAAACTGATGGTGTATTGGAATTTTCCAGGTTTCAGTAAAAGACAGAACAGCAGTGCAAGTATCCAACAGAACCCTTCTTTTGAAGGGTATAGCTGTTAATAAAAAGGCTTCAACAGCAATAGTGGATAGTGTCTTGCAACAAATATTTGTTAAGATGGCAGAAGAATAAAGAAAACCAGCTTAATAAACAGGATGAGCAAATTCCTGTGTAGTTTGTAAAGTTACAAAAGTGACCTTGTTAGGTAAATAACAAAGTGAGGTGTTACCTTGTAAGGATGCAGATGCACTATTTTCCATATACTGTATTCATCAAATGACAGTGTAGACTGATAAATAGCTTTAGAAACATAGATACTATAATGCAATGCCTTGGACTTAGTAAATGTGTTTTTTGTCCAGCCTACTGAATAGTAGCTGATGTCTACACAGGTTTCTACTAGTCTGACACCTTTCTTACAACCTGAAATTTCATTAATTGCAGAAATTGCAAGAACTCTCATATTTATGCCTCTAAATGCACAACTGCTGAAGCTGATAAATGTCCTCAGCAACTCTGTCCCAAAATAGGTGATATCAGCTCGGTCTGCTTTTATCATCCAAAGGCTCTTCTGGCATGTGTCATGTGCAGAAGATCAAACATGACTCATAGGACTGTCTCTGCAATGTATATCATGGAGCTTATGAAATACAGCTGTCAGCTCTTGCCGAATCAGTGATCATGTGTGCTTCAATGATGGGTGCAAGGGCACAGATAAGCGTTAACTGCCGCCTTGTACCCGTCACAGGATTCATGACAAAGTGGACGGGTAGGCAAGATCTTTCCAGAAACGCTGAGGGAGGTGAACTCTAAGTTTTAAATACCATTACTCTTTAATACTCTTTAAACAGTTATCCCACAATACAACTGTTCTCCTAAGAAAATATTTCATCTTTAGATGTGAACATCATTTTTATTTTCCTATATTCAGAACATTCTTAATGTCAGCAAATAGTTTATAATATTAATCACTAAGTAGAAAGGAATCATCAAGGGAACAGTGATTTTTACTGAAAATATGGAGCAGTAGAAGCTATCATAAAGCCTACAAATAGACGGATGTGGATGTCTTCCAAAGGCATCACTGAAGTAGCCCTTTTCAAAACGTGAAGCTGATGTATCTGATGAAGTCTTTTGTTTTGTTTTTTAAAAAGAGGAATTAAAGTTTTTCTATCCAGAGATCTTTGGGTTTTCTTGGCACTGTTGAAAACACAAGAGCTTTCAACTATGTGAGTCACTAGCTACCTCATTAGCAGTAGGGTTTTGTGAATTTCTGCTTCCCAGCTTGCCATAGCCTTTCTAGTTGCATGGTAGAGCCATAATGTTGGTAATTGCCGTGTTTACACCTCACTAATCAGAACTGCAGTACCCTTCTCCAGATGTAGGTCTCGGGATGCCCTGTAAAAGGGAAAGGGCAGGAACTTGAGAGGAGATGCTTTGGGCTCAGCTGCACTCTGTGCCAGGACACATGAGACTGGGGGAGAGGTGCTTGAAAGGGGAGCTGCAGGCCCTGTGTGAGAGGAGGAGAGACAGGAGTTTCCTGCTTTCTGCCTTTTATCATTACCCTGTTGCTAATAAGTATAGTGTTTATCACAGGGTGGTAAATAAAGCAGCATCTTCCCTCCCTGTTTTAGCAGACGGAGAAATAATGCTTCACTTTTGGTGAATCCTAGCTGCTGTGAGCTCTGCTGGAATGTTGCACAGTTTATGCTGCTACTTAGAGGGCCGGTGTGCCCAGGGCCAGCTGCTCCCTAGCTACAGGGCAGTTGGCTTTCTGGGAACGTGAAGAGCAGTCTGGACAGGTAACAGCTGCATCTTAATTTTATAGCACCTCAGTCGCACAACGCTTTACAGCAACAGATACAAATCCTGCTCTAGATTTTGCATTCCTAGCTGAAGCTATTGTAGGTCTTTCCTTGTCGCTCTCCTTCGAGCTGTGGTTTCTAGCCAGAGGCCAGGTGCCTTGTGTGTGAGACAAGTGCCAGAATCACTTCAGCTCTATGGATGCTTCGGCACTGCACTGAAAACCGGAGCATTTGGACTAACCTATTTGTGGTTCATCTTTCCTTTTCCCTGCGGCCCTGTGCTTTCCAAGATCTTAGCTGCTGCCTTATCCTGCTCAACTGCCACAGGAAGGGCAGCTTTTTTTTTTTTTTTGCTTTGATATTAAATTTTAGGAAATGATCTTGTTTCTTTAGAAGATGAGAAACCATGATTAACTTAGGTCATTTTCTATATAGTACAATTATTTTGTCAAGTTTGCTCATCAACTTTGTCTTCAAGAGCATATTTGAATACTTACTGGGGTTTTTAAACTGTATTAACCATAATCCATTAGCTGGGATGGAAGCTGCTGAAATCTGTGTGTAATGGGATATGCATTTACCCAGTTAAGGCCAACAGCTACTTGTATTGAATTGGTTTTTGCTTGATATTAAATTGTCAGCTTTTTTTAATAGGGAGATAAGACTAGCTGCACAAGAGGATACAAGCTTGATGTAGAAATTATTGTGTAAAATTTTATTACCTGTATTATGCAGCAAGTCAGACAAGATGATACTAATGTTCTTTTCTGGTCGTAAATTCTATAAGATGCTTAGATGCCACATGCTTATCGTGGTAGCATAAAAATGCTGATGGGTGCAGATGCAATTAATTTTTAGAAGTTCCTTGTAATTATTCAAGTGATAAATGTCTAAATTTGTCCATACATATTAGGGAAAAATAGCACTGTATTACTGCTACTTGTAAAACTTAATGGCTGTGGGGACTGAGGTTGTGGTTCTGTTGTTAACTCTCGTTGTACAAGGGCTTGCAGTTGTGCTGATGTTACAGCCTGAATCACACGCCGGAGCATGGCGCGAGCTGCAGCGATCGCTGCACGGGCGCTGGAGGGGAGCGGGGTGGCTCCTGGGAAGGGCAGTTACTGCGCACGGGGCTAATGGGGTGGGCAGAGCTGGAGCTCCAGTGTCGGGGGTGCCAGGCGGGAGCAATAGAAGATGAAGGTGTCACTGCTTGGTTTTGGGGCCAGGAATATTTCCTGAAGGTTTGTTGCTGATTTTGTGGTTTCTCAAATGTGAATATAACTTAGGTTGTACTTGCAGAGAAGCTGTTGGTGCCACCATTTCAGAATAAGTTTTTAACTTGCAGTGTTAGTAATGCTAATGCTTCAGGTGTTAGCCTATATATTTTATTTGTGAGAAACTGATCTTTATGTTTTATTACAACTCATATGATGTGAAAAATATCTCTGGACGTGCAAAAAATATAACAATGTATGGTCAACTTGTTAATGCAATTTTGTTTTGCCGTAGTTGTGGACTAAAGCATTGATGAGAGCAGGATGAGACAGATGCATACAAGCTGGAGAATGGGCTTGTATGCATCAGAGGTGATGGTTTCCTGCCAGGAACAGCTGCAGCATCTGAGAAAGGAATCCAAGAAATAAAATCAAGGTTGCTAACTGTCCGGGGATGAGGCTGGACAGCTGTGCAATTTAAAATACTGTTGGACTAAATGGCCGAAGCTCAGAGGATGAGTGCAGGCCATGTCCTTTCATATATTTTGCTTGTTAAGAAAGTAATAGAAAATACACATATGGGAAGGGATCAACCATCTGCCAGCCTATGACCCACGGTGGGCCTTTTATCTTATATATTTTGGTTGTCTCCTGTTCTACTTCTTTGAACATCAAATTATATATTATTTTTCTTTATTCTTGGCATATTCTTGAATATCCTATGAAGAAGCTTTGTGTAACTATTGTAGCTTCTTTGGCTTACTAATAATGCATTAGTCATTTCTGTGCTGGTCTTTAATGAAAAAATCAGCTATATTGCACTCCAAATCTTGTGCATGAAAAGGGGAATGAACGGACTTCATATGTGAAGCCAAGAATTTATTTGTAGTTCAGTTAATGATTTTTATAGCCTAAGAATTTGAATTAGTCTAGTTACATCTAAATATAATCATAGTCCAGGTTACCACAGGAGAGCCTTGATAATCCAAGCAAAGCTGTGATTTCTTGGGAGACCTTTCTGCTGTCTGCCCTTCCCAAGTCCTTGTGGTTCCTGAGGTCACGGAGGGAGGGAGGTGAGTTGAGCTGTCAGATGCCCGTGTCTTTTGTTGTTAATGAAGGGAGGATGTCTCATATTTATGGGTTCTTCTCCTTAGACTTAGACTTAGTCTTAGACTGCACTTGGGTTTGACTTTTATATATTTTCTCAGTACATTTTGCCAAACGATCTTTTACTTTATAGATTCTCATTAACTAGGTTTCTTCCTGCTCTTTAGGTCTAAGACTGATTTTAGCCAAACAACACATTTGCACACYTGCAGTGCTCATTGATTGCACCAGGTGATTTTATATTTGCAGCCTGGGAGCTGTGGTATTACCCTCTCTCTCTGCTCTCTTCCACGCTGCTTCTTACGTTAGAGCCACAGTTGCTGCAGTGCACACAGAGCAAGGGGTTGTCATCTACAGTCAGTGAATGCCAAGGTAAGCACTAGTTACCTGTTCCTGGACAATTGCTACCATGGCTTAGCAAGCTCAGCTCAGCCTAGACAAGGCCTGAGAGCCTCCCTACCAAATCGCTTCAGAGCTCTGGGCTTTTTACCAGTAATGACAAAAAAATTATTTAGTTGATAACCCCTGCAAATGAGTCTTTAGTTAGTAAGAGAAGCACTTGGTTGTGTAAATCCAGGCAAAATGTAGAGCCAAGAGATGTTATTTCAGCTGCCTCCACCTGGGGAAGTGAAGGATGGGGTGGTGAGGAGCTGTGTGCCCTGTGGCGGGCCCTGCCCATTGCGGGGCGTCCTGGCGAGTGCCTTTGCTTCACTGCTGCAGCAGACACTCACAGGTAGCTGGAGCTACGAGGGCTCTGGGTGCTTTCTATTGCTCCCAACAACCAGAGGGACTAGTAATCTGTTGCTTTTACTTCAATAGAAACTTCAGTTCTTAAGCATCCAGTAGCTGCAGATTAACAAAATGGCAAGAGTTATAAAATTATATACTCCTCAGTGTGCAGTTCTTGCTGTCAAAGCTTTTTTCTGTGACAATAAAAATGTTATGTTCAAAGATGCACTTGCCTTGGAATTTGGAAAGCAAAGACCAAACTGCACTTGAAGCAAGTGGTTTCAGTGAAGAAAAAGGCTCGTCCAACTTTCTTGATGATACTCACCTTCATAGCATGTATATTGATAGCTTTGCTGTTCTAATAATCTTAAACAACTAGCCCTCGAGATAACTGAAGCATGACTCTCATTGCAGTTTATCCTTCTTGCTGGAAGGGATTAAAAATATAAATCAAGTGTTAGTGGAATCATCACCTTGAATTTTGGATGCTTTTCAGTACATCTTTTAGAAGTCTCTCTAGTTCTTTGTTCAAAATCCTTTTACAAGGGGAAAAACATCACCTGGGATCTATATCTCATTTAGTGAACATCATGTTCATTAGCGATAGGATACAATGGGTATGAAAAGAAGCAGGTGCAAAGACTGCTTAAAGCAACACTCTGTTTTGTGCCCAGGTTTAGGTCTGTGTTAGATTGCAGGGAGTGAGACCAATGAGAGACAGAGTTGTGTATAATCTGAGGCCTGTCGAGGAAGCCTACTCTCAGCTCTTCATCCACAATCAACAACTGCCTTTTTAATTGCTTTGATCGAGAGCATGTCCAAGTGAGTGCTCTGCTGGGAACAGGGATGTGTTCTTGGAGAGCACCGTAAGGTGGGAGTGCTCAGCAGCATTACGTGACTCTGGGGATGCCTGTGCTCCTTGTGTGGGGCA
>PTEX01000052.1:1831688-1899500 GCA_003342815.1 Eudromia elegans | reverse complement strand
GGAGGGGAGGAGCTGGAATGCTACCATGTCAGGGACATTTTAATGGGCACTAACCGTAAGTCTGTTGGGGTGGCCTCTGTGTTACTTGGTGAGCAACTCAGCACTCCTCAGCCCGTCTCCAGGCTTCACTCAGATGGCAGCTGGAAGCCCTGGCAGATTTAGCGGGGCGCTGTGTGCATCACTATTTCCAACAAGGAAATAGAATTGAACCACAAGCTGGCTTTTCTGCTTAGCTGCTGACCTGAAAATAGATATCTGAACAATAATGTAGATTAAATTTGGATAGAAACCATCTAAAAGGGAAATGTCATTGGAAATGTAAGAAAAAGAAAGTCTTAACCAAATTCTGTTTTCATTATTTTTGGAAGAATTTCCTATTCATGCATAGTGATCTGCAAATGGCATTCAAGGACAGGCATTTAGTATTGCATTTGATTTGCATGGGAACTCAGGTTTCTCTCAAATCAGGATTTTGAAGATGAAGCTGGTTTAGCACTCTTTGCATCTGTTCTCCAAAGGCCTGACGTGGGCCAGACTGGTTCTAGACGCGAGGCAGACCGGAGCTGTAACAGGCACTCAGGGATCGCAGCCCTCTCTGTTCTGAAACAAAAGCACAAGGGCAGTGCAAACACGTTATAAAACAGGAGATTGTTACAGGTTGCAGAGCTTAGCAAGTAGTGCCAGTTCCCCAGCAGAGGCCCTGACGCTTGAGTCACAAGTCTTATCATTTTTTTGTTTCCAGATGAGTCTCCCTATGTGGTTGCATTTTACCAGTAGAGGTAAAAACAACCGTGCTCACACACTGTGCTGCTTCCTTCACATCGTGGCTCTTTGTTGGCAGTGTTCACAGCAGACACAGAATTGCTGCTGAAATTAGAGGTTTCTCAAGACTTGCTAGTTAATTCTCCTCTGTAGGAATAAATGTCCGTGTTTTTCTGTAGCTTTACAGCCTGGGCTCCACAGACTGAACAGCTGGGATGATAGGCACTGCATTTCGCACATGGTGGCCATGCATGGCTCCTGCGCTCTGCCTGGCTCGCAGGGTTTGCCTCCTTCTCATCCCCTCTTGCAGACAGGGAGGGGCCTCGCAAGCTGCAGGCAGTGTGAAGGCCTAGGCAGCTCCCTAGTCTCACGGCTGTTGGATTGCGGTCTTGCCAGTTACCTTGAGGGAAGGACGTGGCTCCACTGGTGCTGAAGCGTGAAATTTAGTAGTGCTGAGTTTGGAGAGCAGTGAACCTGATTCCTGGTGTTTTGCCAGTCTTTCCATGATTCAGTGCTTACAGGTTAGAGCTTCTGAAGCAATGGAAGTGCTGTTCAAGCTATGGCCCTGACATGTTTGTGCTACAGATTACCTGCCATTTGAGTGAATGTGCTAAGACTTTCTGGTTTTGTACAAAAGACACCTTCTCTCCTCCTGTTTGTCTCACTCTGGCTGTGGCCACGGCTACACTGGTTTGCACAACTCCATGTTTCCAGCCCATTGCCAGCCAGGAATTCATTTCACTTGTGTCTACAAGCAAAAGCGTATTTTTCTTTATGGAGAATAAAGTTGAAATGGTCAGTTTTAATTCTACAAAGAAAAAGTACTAGAAGGGAACTTATGCTCAGCATGTAATTATGAACTTGACTGGTGATTAGTTGTAGGAAAAATCTTCTATGGGCATTCACAGCCCTTTTAAATACTAGATGTATTAAATATCAGATGTAGCTTTGCCTATGTGTTTCTAAACATTTCACACAAAGGAATAATTTGCAGAAGGCAATATGCACAATGCTAAATTAAAGAGGATAATGACTAATAGGCTCTCAAATACTAATTTTTTCAGATAATTTTCTAAAAGCACTGTGATTTTTGTGCTTACTTAAATATGAGTACCATATTTAGGACCATAGGTCCTAAACAGTTTTAATTAGAAGGTTTACATTTGTGATAATGTTCACATTTGTCGTCTTCATGTACCTTTTGTGATCTTATTTGCTTTATGAAAGGTGGAAAACAAACATTTTATATATATACATACTAATTATCCAGTACTTTGAATGTAGACTTTATATAGTTTTACAAAAAATCTTTTTACTCTTTCAGCACTTCTCTGTTTTTTCAAACTGTATTTCACTATAAAAATAAATTTGTTCCTTTGGGTAAAAATAAATAAATGAAATGCACATTCTGTCTTGTAAGTGAGGCGATAAGGAAGGGAAAGACATGTCCAAAGCAATAAAATCTGTTCTTCATTAAGACCTTTATCTGCCTTAATGTGGTCATGTTGCAGTCCAGGCATCTGTTAATGGAGGCAGCCTGGCGGGCACCACAGCAGCCCTTCCAGAAGGATGGGTAGCCCGCGGGGAGGTGTCTGATCTCGGAGGCAGCCTTAAATGTGCATCTGACAAGCAATGAAACCCAGGGGAGACAGCAGAGAGCTCTGGAGTCTTTCCAGCAGCACAAGTAATATGTCTCTATACTTGAAATATATGAGTGAAAGAGTTTACAAAGGACTAAGAAGTGGTGTTATAAATTATGTGACCAATAAGTCCCATGTCACTTGGGTTGGCCCATATGGCTTGCACCCTGTGTTATGTGACACATTGTGAAGAGAATGAGGGATCCTGCCAGATGTGTGAGTAATTGGCTGCTTCTCAGGAGGTATTGCAATGTTGGGGCTTAGGTGTTAGATAGGTTTTGGCGAGGTAGGAATCAGATATACACAGGAAAGTAAATAGCCTTCTGCAAGCTATGAGCTGCCGAGGGGAATCCTTAAAGGATGGGATTTACCCTTGAGAAAACCGGAGGTATTCAGAAAGGATCTCGTTAACTTAGCTCCCCAAATTAAATTATTGAACTGAAAGAAATGGAACTAAAATCATGAAGAGGGGTTAGGTTGGGAGAGTCCTTGCACTGTGCAGCCTGGTTAACCATCTGCTGGCTCGGGACCTCTTTCCAGGCCCCAGAGGGGATCGCAGGATCTTCACAGCGATTGCATTGGACACGCTCTGGAGAGCCAGGAGCAGCCTCTGTTCCCATTTCTGTAAATGCATGCCAGGACCTTCACTGAATAATGAATATGAAATTAAGGTTGCTAATAAAGGTGCTTGCCTGTATGCGTCTATAAAGGTGTTGGCTGTATGCATCTAACTGTCCAGATTTACATTATTCCTGCAGTAGTATAACTCTTATAGAGTAGGACCGTTGCCCAGGCAGGCATTCCTAATGACATTAATGAAACTGGTTGTATGCAAAGAGCTGCAGAGTGGTGATCAAACCTCTGAATATATTGCTTTTGAAATGCAACAATTTGCAATGCTGGTGAGATGGCCTTCAGCAGTTATGTAGAGTTCTCCAGGATTCTGTAAAGCAAAAAAAATAGCTATAGAGCAGCAATTACTCTAGCTTTTTCCTTTCTTATTCCTTTCCCATATGCATGCTCACTTTGTGCAGCAGCAGGATTGATTGAGAGCCTGTTATTGAGTAAAGGATACTCTCAGGAGGCTGCCCGTGATCTCCATTACACTTGTTTGTACTCCTGGAGGCCTTCAGAAGTGTAACCTTTTGAAGCAGAGTTCTTAGTTTGCATGAAAGGCTTCAGCTTTCCTGAAAAGAATAAATGGTTTCGTCCTGGTCCTGATGGACCTGAAGGAGCACAAGAATACTCTTCCTTTAGAGCAGCAAAATTATGGAAATGTCTATGTCAGAGCAAGAGCCTTGATCTAGAGTGGGCCCCTTACTGTTTGTACAATACTCACCTTTTCCCCTGACACCTGTGGTGAAAGGGAGAGAGCTTTTTTTTTTTTTTTTTTCCCCCTCTTATATGCTAGCATACATTTATAAAACTTCTGAGGTGAAGAGAACTGCAAGGGAAGAGCTGTCATTTTCCTCCATGGGGTTTTTCTGCCCTACTCTCTGAACAGCCTTTTGTCTCACTGATGTCCTTTCAGATGAGTCTTACTAAGCTGGTGAATACACTGCACTACCACAATACCTTGATGTTTGCATGAGCTTTTCAGTGCTGTTGCTGCTGAACAGGTTTGATACCTACTTGTCCTCGTGGACACGGGAATCCATCTGTGGCTTAATGAAATGGGAGTTGCACTGTGAATTTGAGTAGGTCATCTCCAGGCACTTCTTGGCTACAAAAGGATGAGAGTGATGCCCCAGGAAGCACCAGTACCGACCCTGGGGGTGCCTTCTGGAAGAGTATCAGGCCCTTGACCATTTTTTCTCCTGGGGTAAAGACAGTAGGTTTGATCAAGGTAATGCTGTGGTCCTGAGAAATCAGCAAGGGCAAAGGGGTTAGCCTAGATTTGCTGTTATTAGCTCTTCCAAGCACTGCTGCAGCAGAGGAATGTAAGCACCCTACATTTTATGAATGTTCTGCATTTCTAAGTTCAGAACACTTGGTGGTGGCAACCAAGCATTTCCGCTAAGCGGGGTGGTGGTGAATTAAGGCTTTGCAATTGCAGGCGCCAGCCTTGAGCTCAAACACCACAGCAGCTGTTTGGAGGATGCGGGCTGTGCAGTCTCTGGGGCCTACACCGACCTCACTGCTCAAGGGGATCGGAGGGGAGAAAAGCAACTGCTGCCAGGCCACGGTGCAGCTTACATGCACGGTGCTTTGTGGCCTCCGAGCGTGGGAGGTGCCTAGAGGGTGTATATAGAGTTGTATGCAGCAAACTAAACACACTTTAAACTTTTTGTACCTTTATTTTGTACTTTCTGTCTGCCTTTTTTTTTTGTGGTAAGTAACTTGGGAAGCAGCCTGCTTGTTAAACGCATCCAGCATAAGGATTAAATATTATGATTCAGCTCTCCCTCCAGACAGGTCAGTGTAAGCAGGTGACTGGGTAGCCCCGGCTTTAAGGCATTTCAAGAGTTTAGGACTGGAGGAGATAGATTGTATGAAATCGAGGACATCTTGTGACAGGCGGGAAGCAGAGCTGACAAAGGACTCTCCTGTTTGCACTTGATTGATGCTTTAAAACTGGAGGTAACAAGTGGGATCTGATGAGATTGGCTAAAAGTGCAAGACTATAGATGACTGTAGGGGAAGTGCAATTAATGGAGCAAGCTGCAGAGAGCTCTCATAATGCCCATGCAGCGGCACCAGGGTCTTTCCGCATAGTGCTTTCTTGCCAAGTAATAGCTTTTGTCTTTACTTAAAAATTGTTTATTACTACATTAATGCAAGATGTATGTGACAAATTGAAAACAAAATGATCTCGACAAAGCTCTCTGCCTTCTGAATTTAGCTGCAAAATTGAGCAAGCATTAGTATCACTAATATACATTAATTAAAATAAATCCAGTAGGTAAGATGGAAGAAATATAGATCATGAAATCCTTTGTTAGTSTGTGTGGAGAAGGGTTGAGATCTTGGCGCCTTTGTTGTTTTATTTAATTTACTATAAGATTGGGTAAATGAGAGCTAGTGTCAGGAGTTAATGTTTTAGCTCCCATTTCCTGAATGTAAGCAGCCTGTTTTTATACAGGAGATGGCAATGCAGTTTTGGGGAGCTCTACAAAGAGCTGTTCATGTACATTTTGTTTTGTTCAAGTGTGCTTGAAATAGCAGGAGTTGAGTTGTGGGGGTTGACTGAAGTGAGGAACGTGGATGGTTGGGTGGTTTTGAAACCTTGCTGAAGGCCCCAGGAAGGGGTTTGCAAGGCACCTGCCACAGGACTTGGAGGTAATTGGGAGTGGAGCAGTAACATAGTAAAGAAAAATATGAAAACGGATATTTAAAAAATTGATTATTATTAACTAAAATGGAACTATTTCAAAAATTCCTTTTCTCAAAAAAAGTTGCTTTTCTGTCTTTTCCCTTCTCTTCTTCCCAGGGCTTTGGTGAAGAGGATAAAAAAAAAGTGCAATGGAAATATTGCCTTAGAAATTAACTGATGCCTGGATTTTTCTTTTTTAAGCAACCACCTTGCTGCAAACTTTCCCCCCCATTTTCGAAAGCCGGTAGCTTTCCTTTCCTCTTTGCCCATCTGGTAAGTGGGAAAGATGGGAAGCATGGTGGTGCCATTTTCTGAGGGCAGGAAAGGCAGAAATGGGAAAAATGTTTTTCCCTTAGAGCAGATTTTTCTGGACCAACAACACGAAATGAAAGGAGAGGGAACTTAAGAAAAAGGTGAAAAGAAAAGCCATCATTTCCATGCTATTTCTAAACATTGTCAATCAAAGTGTGGAAAGAGAAACCCTTTGGGTGAGGAATGATCTGGAAGCTTAAAAAGGATGTAGGGGATAAATTTAATGCGTGCTTGCTTTTAATGTTCTAACAAAGTTAGTATTTATTTGAAACTTTGTGATGAAGCTCCTGAAAAAAAATGCATTTAAATGAGCAAATCAATATTTATTTCCACATCCTGCTTCTGCTTAGCAGCTGAGAAACATGTTAAGTCTATATTTGTTCCTCAGTTTAAAAGCCTGTATACTTTTAGTAGCACTTCTCTTAATTTTAAGTACATTATTGCACCTGATTTTGTCTTTTATTATAATAAAACATTAAAAGCTGAATTATAACTATRCTTTAACAGTAAACCTCCATATAAACTGAAAAGCAATACAACTTTACTACAATTTCATCATTCCTTATTAATGCCATAAATGAGGACTATAAATTTCTCTGTTCTACAAAACATGTAATAAAATACTTAATGGGTTGTGAATGACATGTTATAAAGCTTGGCATTTGGTACTGCAATTTATATTTAAGTGCATCGCAGACATAAATAAATACTCTATAAATAGAAATCTATCTGAATTCAGGATATGCATAACCTCTCATTTCAGTGTAGCAGTTTGAATCACAAAATCATTAGATGGCAATTTATTTCTGCAGAAACATGCATTGCTGGTCTTCTCTGAATCAACACTGCTAAGTGGAGGAGGGTTTTTTTCTTTTTTTAACTGAGGTTGTGTATTTTCCTAGCACAATTCTGGTGATGTCGAGGTAGAATCCATCACTTTAGAAGCACCCAAGCTCAGTAACTGCTACAGGAGTAACCTGGAGCAGCAATGGTGGCGAGCCAGGCCGGAGGCAGACGAGCAGGATGCGCTGCCCGAGTCCCCAGGTACTCCCGTGCCAACCTCGCTGTGTCTTTCTCTGCCCCTGAAGGCTTAAAGCAGTTTTCCAGCAATACAACCCTCTGGCTGTGGCCTAGACTGCCACTGCTGGCCTTGACCACTTCCTCGTTGTAGGAAACAAGTAGGAATAGGTGATGGAGCAAAAGGGCGTTATGCAGTTTTAATAGAGGTGTTAACAAAAGGAGATTTTGTCTTCCAGCCAAAATGAAGAGAATTGGATACAAAGAGCAAGCAGGTTCCTGAGCCCTGTGAGGGCCGTCGGTCAGGATGGCGACCGTCGCGTTGAGCTTTGAAAGGAGAGCCAGAGGACAAGTGTGGGGGAGAGCAGCCCTGCAGCCGCCTCTCGCAACAGGAGCAGCGACGTGGCCCGCCCGCTTGGGCAGCTAGGAGACCTGTTTGAATTGTACCTTTTAGAAGGGGTGCTGCTGCGCTGGTCGTGCTGGGGTTTGGTATGTGCCACCTGCTATCCATATCTCGGTTAGACTGAAACTGGATTGCAGTGTGCTAGCGGGGAGCAGGCAGAGATGGTGGCATGACTGAAAGCAGCTTAGAAATAGCTCCAAGGTTAACGCTTAACAGTGGCTGCGTTTTACTCTAAAATGAGTTAGTCAGCTGCCTCCACCTAACTTGTGAACTAAATTACAAGCTTGGTGCTGCAGTTAACTAGTGCAGGGAATTAGTTACTAACATCAGCATCTATCAGGTACTGTGCTTGGCTCTGAGATGGGCGCATCTACTGCTTGCACTGAAATGACTGAGTAAATTACTAGCTGGTTTTGCATTCAACCTGGGAAGCTGTAATAAGTGGGAATGAGCTGAAAGGGGGCAAACTGGGCTAGTACCTAGAGGTGTTTTGATCCTATTTATTTTTCACTCTTTCACTTACTTGTAATTCTAACGGGAAGTGGAGAATCCCTGTGGAGTCCCTATCACTTGCTGTGGCAGAGTAGTCTGTGGTTGAGCCTGAGCTATTTTCTCCGCAGATAGCGGGGCACTGCTGTTTCATGTGATGCTCTCTGTGTCGGGGCAGCGTGTGTGCTGAGGTGGCAAAGCCAAAAAGGTATGTGCCTCTGTCCGCCTTGCGAGGGAAAGCTAGAGAAGACGCTGCAGGAACTTGTCTGGACCGTAGCACTAACTCGGCATTACATAAACCTAAGGAATATCAGCCATTCGTGCTTCTAAATGCTAAATCTGTCAGTAATGATTTTGCTACTGTGAAGATGGTTGAAAGAAGGTATGAAGGTTTCGCGTACTTTCATTTTCATCAGATTACAAGCACTTCTCTAGAGCTTCAGTAATAATTAAATAGCTTTTTAAAGTGTTCTCAAGAGACAGAAAGTTAGTCTTCTGTGAATTTTCACTTTAGTAAATTATAGAGATCTCTTCCTGTGTTACAATTACTTCAGCTTGAATAAATTGAGGGTTTCTTTTTAAGCCAAAGATCTCTCTTGAGCACAGAGATTAATTTTAAGGCTTTGATCATGTGGGTCAACTGATGCCTAAGACATCCCCCAACAGGAGTTATGTCCATTTGCATTACTGTGTGTTGTCTCGTGACTATAATTCCTTTGGATTTCTACACAGAACATGGAACCTAGCCAGGCACCTAGCACTGTAAATTCACACAGTGCCCGCTCAGGTAGTACCTTCTCAGTATATATATCACACAATATATACATATAGTCATGCCTTTTGTTGCTCAATTCTTTGTTACCAGCAGGATTACAGGGTGTCAGAGCACCCAGAGATACAGCTGAGTCAGTAGGTGCATCAGTTACCTTCAGAATGCAGTGAAAAATTGCACTCTGGGCCGTGAGTTGTTTGCTCTAAGTCTTAACCCAAGTTTCCAGCCTGTGTCCAACAGGACTTCTGGAAGAGTTGGTCTGTACTGTTCAAAGGAGTTCAGCTGCTTGCCTTGGTCCCAGGCTGGCACACTACCTCCCTTGCCAAGGGGAAGGTAAAAGCAGCCATGGAATTGAAGCATGCAGGTGGAGGTGGCAGCTCGAGCAGAGCTTCCCTAGAATTGCCTCATTGGAAAAAGCCGTAAGGGAAGTTCCTGTTTAGCTCTCATGGAGCTAAATATAAATATGCTTGAAAAGGAACAGATGCTACTTGTCTCTTGTAATTCTGCCAACATAGTCTTTGTTTTCTCCCTGACACATTCTACCGCTGTTGGGTATAGTCCTATATCTATATCCTGTTGGGTATAGATAATAGACCTGTAGGGCTGTTGCTTAATTGCTTATTTACTAGCTGGTCCTGTAAGCTAACTTGCTGTAAGCTAACTCTGAACCTGTTGGTGTCTGTCCTTGTTACACGGAGAATGTGGCCTGGCTAGGCCTGAGCAGCACTGTTCCCAGCCCAGAGCCCACACCCACCACGGTGGCAGTAGCTCTAGACAAGTCATCTCAAGACCAAAATTAAAACTTGGGGAAAGAAAACAAAAAGCAAATAGCTTTCCTTTCATTAGTGCTGCATCCCCTCTGCTCAGAGCTGGATCATTAAGCTGAAAATTGTTGAAAACAGACATCTCTGTAAGGAATATTTAGAGCAAAATTAATTCCTTTTGTAAGCTTAGTAGTGCACCTTGACAGGGCTGAAAGTGAGATTTTTTTTTTCCAATAAACCCAGGATCCTTTTTATCAGAACTGTCATTAATTGGTAGGTTTAGGAATGTGGCTGAAGAATCAGTCATGTCTAGCTTAGACATACAGTGACCCTCAGAAATGGGTGATTTGCCTCATTAGATGCAGAAGGATTTTAAGTGAAATCTGTAGATCACCCAGCAAGTTCTGAGATGTCCTTCTCGTCTGAGGAATTGCCAAGCTATTCTTTCATGTTGTTAAGCTGTAGCTGGTTAAATAATATCCAAGGGGGTATGTGGAATATTCACAAGAACTGATTCATACTGACTATATTTGTTATTCCTTAGCCAGAAAGATGTGTTCTTTATGAGTTGCAGCACAGTTTAGGGAAGAGGTTTTTCATATGAGTAGTGATATTTATGTGTGGCGATGCACTGAAACATGAGCAAAAGCTGAATTTTAACCTAATCTGTATTTTGGAGCTACTTCTGACACTTTAAATGCTTAAGCTTAAGTTTTGATGTTTTAGATGGCTAAAGGCAGAAAACTCCTGAATCACTGCAGCAGATTCCTTCACAGCACTGTGACAATTTGGGCTGAAAATCCCAAAGAGCTTTGTGTAGGGGTCCTGGTGCTTGCTGTGAGCAGGGTATCTGAAGTGCTTTCTCTTATGTGGCAGCAAGCTCTGAGGATGTCCCAGTTTTGAGGCTGGCCACAGCTCAGCCCTTTCTGGTGCTCTGACTCTCTGCGACAGTGACTGGCTTGTTGCTGCGATAGTGTTAATAGAACAACATGGTTTGGGGTTGGGAGTGCGGTTGTATTAGTGCTTTAGTTAAGGACAACTTTTTAAGATTTCTTTCCAAAAATTCTTTTTTTTGTGTGTGTCTTAGGGCATATTTGCTCTGTCTGCACAGCCTGGAGCTCCAAGTGTCTATCTTTCTATTCAGTACCCAGGTATTTCAAGGAGTATGATGATAAACTTGCAGCATTTAAAGGGTGCCTTCACTGGTGCCTTCATTTCCCTTCATCCCCTCCATCCTGTCAAATCTGCATGTGTGAAATCTTTTTTTTTTTCTTCCCCTTGGTAGTAAAGCTATTGCAGGGCGTTATCCTTTCTATGCAAGCAAGCGTRCTGGGCCAGGCAGCTGAGTGCAAGGGGTGGCCAAGGCAAACAGCAGCTGGCTGGGCTTGGGAGACCCCTCCGAGGTGGGCAAGAACTGCATGTGCCTTGGAAGGAGTGAGACAGTTCTTATTTAATGATTTTTAAGTCTTTTTTTTTCCTCATTGAAATGAAAACCAATGAAATAATAAGGCACAGTAGTTCTGCTCTTCTTGTTGCTAGCAGTATTTGCTACTTCTGATCTTAATTTGGAACACTTCTTTTTTTTTGGAAAAAGATTTAAGAACACCTGGATTCTGTCAGAAATTTTGGGTTCTGCTTCCAAGGGCACCATTAACTTAACCTTGGGCAAGTTTTATGGTCCAAGATAGACAATGTGGAAATTTAAGTTAAGCTGTTAAAAAAAGTGGTCTCATTACTAGAGCATAAAGCAATGGAAGGCCCTGCAGCTTGCATGTACACGGCTTGCTTTGGTGCGCATGGTCCTTGATAGTTGCAGAAGACATATCAGCAGTTCTCTTCTATTTCCACTTCCTGTTTGTTGCAAAGAGATTATTGCTTTTGTTAATTTAAAGCATTTGGCATTGAGTTTGGGAAGGGAGTATATCCACTTCACAAATGCTGCTTCCTGGAATTTTTTCTGAAGGTTTGCAAAATATAACTCTATTCACTTGACACAAACTGGGTCCTTGAGAATTTCTTTAATATGTTCTCTTGAGTGGATAACTCTTGGAAGTATTTTATTTTAGCTATGTTTTATTGTCTTTTGTCTTTGAATAGTTTATTATTTCTCATACAAGTATATTGTCTTTAGAACTGCTTTGTAAGAGTTTGATCCTATAGGGAGATGTCAGATCTAGTTTGCCTACAAACTGAGGAGGCAAGAGAAAGGAGTAAATAATTAAAGCTCTTAACAAGACCCAGACTAAAAGAAAATGGTCTGAAATAAACAGCTCTGTTAATTAAGAGAAACATCTGGGAGATGTGTCAGACTATTATCCCGTGTAATATATGGGTCAGAAATGTGGGACACTTGACAAATCAAGTGTACCAATATTGGGCTTGCCAGTGTTTCAATGGGGTCAATAAATTGCTTGTGACTGATTACTCTGAGGAGAATCTGAAAGTTAGGGGATGAGTGTGGGGACTTTTGGAAATGCATCATGATGAGGGGGATGGAAATACTTCAAAAATGAATAATGGGACTTCTTACATGGGCTTTCACAATGGGAATATTACACAGGTAAATTACACTTATGCCTGACAATCTGTTTGATGTATAATGCATGTGTTGCTAATGCCAAGTAAGTATATTAACAAAAATTATCTACAACTATAAAGCAGTTCAAGATCTGCATTTGAGAGGGGGCAAGAAAAGACTCTCAAACTGTGCTGTTGTTTTGCATTTGCAGTGGGAAGTTGGCAAATGCTGCGATTGCTGCTATTCCTATTAAGAGGATATTTATGTATAAACTAATAAAAGTAGATATCAGTAAGTGATGTTGAATGTCTAATCTGACTTGCACCACTGCAAATCCCAATAGCCAGAGGGTATCCTTCATTTAACGCTTACTGTGCACAAATTATGTTCAGATGCCTTAGAGCGATAATGAAACCGAGTTGCACCTCAGGGGTCAGGAGCATGGAGACACAAGTGAGGGTAAAATCTGAATGGAATAAATGCAGAGATTGACAGTTGTACAGCGACATGTTGCTGAACAGAAAAGCCATTTATATGTGTGTTTACAAAATTAAGTATGTCTGTGTTCTACCTAATGTTGGTGGATACTTTTTAAATTATGCAATGACTTATCGTGTGCCTCTTCTTCAGATATCAGCTGAGAAGCTCAACAGAAAAGAATTGTGAAAATGTCTTCTTGGGAAGGAAAGTGAGGAAGTCCAGAGAAACATTCTCAGCGTTAGCAGGTATCACTTGCTCTTTATTCTTGATATCTCTCTCATAAAAGCTCCTCTGTGCCACCTCCTCTGTTTCTGTTATACTTTGCCAAAGCAGTGTATGCTACACTTGCAAATTCCTAAGAATCCTGAGTGAATTTGCCAGGTACTGTCAAATAACAATAAACAGATTAATTGGGGGTGGGGGGGGTGGGGGGGTGGGGGGGGTTTGTTTTTTGCTCTGCCTTGGCAGGAAGAGGACTGCATTAAGCTAGTGTTTCGCACAAATTAATGTAGCAGCATGAGTGCTGTGGAAAATGACTATTTACACTGTTGGCTGTCAGAGGACAGGTAGGAAAACAAAATGTAGACCAACACTAGTACACTATTCAGTCTTCCTGTCTAGTCATTTAACGCTGCTTCCCCCTAATTATTGAAGAGGTGCAAATGCAGATGTCATTTCACTGTGTTCATTGTGATAGTTAAAGTCAAGAAACAAATACTTAGTAAAGGTTTAACTACAGTGGTTGATTATTAAAACACTTATGTGAGGAAATATTACAGTTAATTACAGTTATTAATTATGGGGCCCAATGCTTGTCTGAATCCTCAGACCTTTGCTACCAGTCAGTGAGTCCAAGGATTTGGAGACAGACTCTCAAGGGGAAAGCATCTTTCCTGCACTGCCCCTTGAGATTTTCTACCACATTTTTCAACCTCCAAATTGGCATCTGGGACCTATGAAAAAATGAGAGAGGGAGGGTTGGAAAGCAGAACGGTTTGCCTTCAAGGAGAACCAAATGTCCAGGATATGTGAGAAGAAATGCATATCCAGCAAACTGACACAATCATTCCTGCCCTTGGAAGCCCCTGGGAAGCTTTAATGTGAAGCAGTAAGCCTGCCAAAGGAACTGCTTTTCACTCTGCCTTTACAATGTCCAAGACTTCAGTTTGATAGCTTTTCTTTTGAATCGACAGCTCTTCCCTGGGACTCCTCTGTGCTAACTTTGTGCTCTCCTCCTTCAGGAGCTGCTTATAGACATCTTTGTGATGTCATCTTGTTTCTTGAGTTCTTCAACTTTTCTTTAAAATGGTGTCAATTTGACTTCTTGTTCAACCAGCCATTTAAAAGCAGTCAAAGTTAAAAGTATTCTCAATCTGTGGGGAGAGGTTGAGCAGCAGACTGAAGAGTGTGTGTATGTGTCTTTAGAGACAGAATCCACTGCTAAGGTGAGGATTTGCTTCCTCCCTTTGGAGGATGCTGCATGTGAATGGCTTATTCATATAACAACAGCAGGGGTGTGCCAGCCTGTGTACAGAGGTATTTTTAATGCATGCCTACATATCCCCATAGAAAAGCTTCCTGCTCAGACACTAGCGCAGGAGCTGCCTGTGTGGAGAAATGAAAAGCCAGGGAGGAGCAGCTGACAGGAATTGCTCACTTAAAAGCTTGTTACAAGGCAAGTGCCTCAACCAAACACTTCTGCAGGGCTGAACAAATCTACAAGAATTGAGGCCAGTAACTTCTCTAAGGTGATTTTATGTCAAAGGCAAGTTTTGTGTGCTTGCCTTGAAAGTCTGAGTCCAGTTGCTGCTGAGTGGACAGCAGGTGGAGAGTTTCTGTGTTTCGTGCCTGTAACACAGGAGGAGTTGTGGTGTAGTCCTGAGCTAGGATTTGTGCAATGATAGTAGTGTTAGTGAAGTTCTGCTGCTGTGGAAACAGAAGATACGAGGGAGTCTTCTGGAACCACAGCCGCACACTGCCACTTGCCACAGGCCCTTGCAGCAGGGTTGTGTTGTTTGCTGGCAGCAAGTAGCTGGTGTTTGTCCCCAGTGTTTGGATTACCTTATTTACTAGCAGAGGTCCAGGTATTTTACTGTTCTGTGCTGTGGTCGCTGCAAACACCTGGGCATCTTCGGCATTAACAAAGAATGCAGCCATTCCTATTGAATGTCATAGGAAAATAATCTTGACTGACAATTTGAAGAAGGTCTCCTTAGCTTAATTAGGAGGTACACTGTCAGCCTTCTATCACTGTTTTAATCACAATTTCTATGCAGTTTAAATCTTTCTTTTTCTCTGTAGTCAGAAAACTTAAGATGTGGCAAAAAGAACCAATTATATATCAAACACTTGCATAATCCTAAAATATACCTCTTGGTAAGTATGTAATGACAGTGTGCACTTTTAAATCAATTCTTCCAGCAGTAAGAGAGCTGGGGATTTGATAACTCTCACAGGCCAATTTCAAGTGAGTTGAGAGAGACAATTTGTCACAGTCAAGTGATCTTAAGACCTGCTGTCTTTATTTTTTTAAACATTAAGCGTAACAATTCCATGCTGTAATTTTATGGAGATGTTCCCAATGCAATTCTTAGGGATTTAAATATAGTAAAAGAGCAGTATATAATTGCTTTTGTGACAGTGTTTTTAAAGTCCACTCACCTGCATTGACATAAGTGCTGTCCTTAGGAATTAGAGGAGGATGTAGACAGAAGTGCTAAAAAATGTCTTCAGTTTTCCATGCTTCTGAGATGAAAATTCCTGACCCCCTGACCCCAGAAGATGTGCCCTGGGTTCAGCTGAGGCAGGGGTGCTTGAGTTAGAGATGATTTTGGGCTCACTGTCGCTCCCTTTTTGCTCCCTGCCTTGTGTATGCTTTGACAACCTGCCCGTGGTGTAGGGATAGCAAGCATGCTGCGAGTGAAGTTCTAACAGAGCTGATTAATGTAGTTATAATGCTCTTTGTGCCTGTTAGGCTGCGCATGGAAGCACTCTGCAGGTGCTAAGCCAGTTAGAAATAACTGAAGTGATAAATAAGTGCTTCCCCTGGAAAAATAAAGCTTTTAGAGTAAATATTATTTCAGTATAATTAACATTTTATGTTTAATAGTACAGACTGTGAAAATGGGCAAACTACATTAGGCTTAACCTGAAGTTTAAAGTCCAAAAAGAATGAGGTTAGGAATGAGATTCTACTTTAAATCTGTGACAACAAAATGACAAGGTTATTTCTTGAGGTTTCCTTCAGCTTTTGGAGCCTCTGGGTGCTCCCAAATCCGTGCAGTTGCTGCTAAAGACTTCAAGGGAGTCACGGGCTTCAAGCCTGGGCAGTGCGGGGCATGTGGGGGTGTACACAGAGCCTTCTACTCTTCTCCTTTTATTTTCATGAATAAAGGGAAATTATGGGGGTGTGCTGTTGCTGTGACTTGAACTAAATAGGAAAACAAAGCTTTTGTAAATAAGATTTATTTTGCCTGCTGCTGATATACTAAAGCTAATACTTTATCCTGAACTTCTAACTATAACACATAGTACAAAAAGTGATTTCTCATGTCTCAGTAGTTATTCAAGTCCATCCTTCCTGTTGTCAAGTGATGTATAGCACCCATATATCATAATCGATCAGGTTTCCTTTACAGTGTAGCATTTCTAGGAAATGTCACTGTTGACAAGAGCTGGCAGATGGCCATGCCATGCAGCGCTTCATAATACTCTTTCATTCCTATAAGTACCTATGAGTAAGTACCTCTTCAGATATTACCAAGTGGTTGTTCTTTAATTGTGGGAGTTGGCATGAAAAGCACGACTAGGACCCAGCCATGTTGTTTTGCCTTTTGCTTGTTATCATCTGATGATGGAAGGGGAGGAACAGGTGTTAGGAGGAATAGGTACAGAGCATTGGTAGGGGAAATTGTTTTTTTAATGATTTAGCATTGCCCTGTAGTCCTATGTAATATGCAGCATGTATCCAGAGCAGGTCACTTTTGTTTCTGTTGCGTAAATGAATAATAGCGAGAGTGAAACTTCTAGAGTTAATATTATGGGGAGAACTTCAACAATTACAGTGCAGTGTGGCCAGATGTCATTCGTTTGACATACTGATATTGAACTGATGACTCACACTACCTGCAGAGCTTGCAGCTAAGTGGAGAGAACTCATAATTTCTTCTAGTTATATAACGAGAGAAATGGAGAATCCCGGGTCAGGCTTTGCTTTTCCCCGAAGAAATTAGAAGTGTAAAAATCCAGCATAAGTTGGTGAAGGACAAAATACTCGCTAGGAAGAAAGATGTTAAATAATCTCACTAAAATATATAACTTTAAATTCACCAATACTGAAAACGATAAGAATAAGTCTAGTGAGGATTTATTTGCCTTTTCTTAAAAACAAGCAAACAAAAGCTCTCTGCAGGCACTACAGCTGCATGGTGGTGATTTTTTGTTGCAGTGACTAGTCTTTGTTATTTACATTTTTTTTCAGTGGGCAAACTGTTCATTTTATTGCTTTTAATGTAGTCTTTGCTCTTGTAATTTATGAGGTAAAAGAATTACTATGGAAATCATAAATGGATAATTAGTATTAACAGCTGAGTGCAATTATACTTAACAAAATTAAAAGTTCTTTGTTTTTAAGTGAAAGAATAATTTCAACCAGAAAGGGCTGCAAAACGTGGGTGCCAATCTCAGCGTTAGTCATCCTTTTCCACCCTCCACAGCAGTTGAGTCTGGCTGTAAAATTCAGATACAGGCTTTGAATTCTTGCCAAACTCAGCCAGTTCGGCATCTGGAAATTACACTAGAGGCCATTTTGGTCTTAAAAATATTGGTTGCATATGGAAAAGAATTTCTCCAATTAACCCATGTCAAGCCTTTGGCTTAATCCTTCTTTGGAAAACTATTTTCAATTTTCCAAAGTTAGTATTGGGAAAGCTGTTTTAATCTTTTATTTCTCTGTGATTTTTTAGTCTTGCAAATGTTTCTGTTCACACATTGAACTTTTGAGAGAAAATGGGAGAATAAGAACAAAAACGGGGAAGAGGAAAAAAAAAATCCCAAACTTGCATGAAGATTAGACTGGTTCATTTAAAAAACAAACAGAACTATGTAGGTGTGTTGATTTATTTCGAGTTTGCCTTAATTTTCTACTTGGAGTTAGAAGAAGGTCTTTTTTTCATCCTCAAAAGAGCCTTAAAAGCCTTTTATTCCACCAGAAAAGATGCAGATCCTCATAAAGATGTGAAGCACTGTAAGTACTGTATTTATGTCAATGCTTTGCCCATCAGTAGTTCTAGCTCGGAAGACCATTGATATGTTCATTCTTGGTCCAGGTCAGAGCACTGTTTCTGATTTATGACAAAGTCTCATTTTTACTTCTTTTGTTTTAACTTTTTGGTGTGCTTTTAATTCTGTTACATGTATATTTCTTTGAGGTTTATATATCCAAGTATGAGTGTTTTTCTTTTAATGATTCAGGAAATACTGTGTTGAGAAAATGTTTATGGAAAGCTCATACGGTGGGCTGTGGGCAGCCTTTCAACATCTCTTGTGCCTTAACCTTTGCCATTGGAAAGTATTTTTAAAAAATACGTCAAAGGAGAGCCAGCTCCCAAGACATAGGTCCTTTTGCTCTTGCCTGTTAGTGTGCTGCTTATGGACAGGTAGCTTGTGAAAAGGCAGGTCTTGAAAGTGGTCAGGGCTCATGGGCAAGCAGTTTATCAGCTAACAAAGAGCATGGATGGATTTGGCAGGGATTCAGGGTTTGATTTAGTCCATATCTAGGATTTAAGGAAACACTTTTTTTGCTGGAGCATCTCAATGCTGTGAGTTGCTGAAGATGATGTGTGGCTCTTGTTTCCTTCTGGCTTTGTTTTGTGGATTCTTTTTCGGGGGGGGGGGGGGGGGGGGAAGGAGGATTTTTGTGTTTTGTTTTATTTGGGGTGGTGATGTTTCCTGCTTTGCCCTGGGGTGTCCTGCAGAACAAGTAGCAGCAGCTGAGAGCTCAAGCGAGCAGAAAGATTGGCTGATATTTTGTATAACTTAGTGTGGCTTCTCTCAGACCCATCCCAGAGCGACCTGCACAGAGCTAGTGTAACCGGGTGTTCTTCAACAGGCTCTTCCTGCGCAGGTAGCACAGGCTGCCCATCAGACTCTGCACTTACAGTTGAGGGGCTCTATCACTGATCCAGCAGAGCACGCTGAATATCTTTAAATGTTCTGGACATTGAATTTGGAGAAGATTTTTCTCCTACTAGACATCACCATATGGTTGAATGTCGCTCTTGAGCACAGCTGCCAGAGGCCTGCGATCATCACAGGTGTTGTGTTTAAAAACAAAAACCTTGCTTTAGCTTTAGGCAGCTCTACCCTAAGGCAAATCACTCTTTTGAAAGGCCAGACAAAGTTTATACTAAAATTTCCTAAGGAGGTATCAGAGAGCGTGCCTTTAATCAAGATCGGTGGCTTCAGAGGAGTCGTGTTAGGAGGTGTTGCCTGGGAACATACCCTGCAGGCTGAAATGGATGCTGCTGGGGGTTTTCCTAACCACTTAGAGCAGAAATAGTCAAGCTCTTTGACATAGCTCAAGTTTTCTGAGTACTATTATATTTATTTTAAGCTACAAAACTGAAAGATGAATGAGAGGGGTCTTAACTTCAGCTGGGTAATTTGCTGAAAATTATGTGAAGCTTAAAAGTCCTTTATGAAATGGTTAGTTAACTTATGTAAAAGCTTGTAACTTATGCCAAATCCATAGGTAAAATTTCATTTATGACTACATTTTCCAAACCTCGTTAGATGTAACAAAATCAACTTTATCTGCAAAATACAAAGTGAAATCCAGCAACGTAAGGAATGTAGTCTTCTGTCATGTTACATATTTACACTTGTTTCTTGGGACCAATGGGGACCAAGCCTTGCTTTTAACTGTTAGCATTCTGTTAATTCACTTTAATAAATCTTAGTTAAATATGTCTTCTGAACTAATGTCTTAAAGTGGAAATAGAGGCCAGCCCTTAACTAAAGAACGTTTTCTCAGTATATTTCAAGAGAGCTCCTTCTGAAAGGCTTTGCTGTCCATATAGGAGCTGTGGACTGTGCTTAAAGGTTTAAGCACAGAGATCATTTGGAAGAGCAAAGATACCTGGCAGCTGAATGCTTTTGAAGTGTCATTATCATAGCTTTAGAAGGTCACTTACCTTTTGATGGCTTTACATATGCAGGGCCTTCAGTGCTGCCATTTTGCCCACTATTGACTATACTGTCACTATTGACTATACTGTCCTGTGGTTCTGAGAGAGAAAAAAATGATTACTTTTTTTTTTCCTCAGCTCATTTCTTTTTCCCTTTCTAAATAAATATCTACTGTTTAGGAGGGCTGAAGATGCTTGTCTGCCTCATGATCCACTTTAAGGAGTAGGGACAGTCTTAAATGTGCTTGAACTTTTCTTTTTGTAAAATATGTTTTGAAGTCAGCTTCAAACAAACAAGCAAATAAAGCAAACCCTCTCTACGTGGGTTTAGAGGTGATGCAGAAGTCCCAGTGAGGGATGCCACTTTTCTCAGTGTCATGTTGTAGGAGTTCCCCTGCTGTAGCCCTGTTAGTTTGCACTTTTGGAATTCAATGGAAATGCTAAGGGATGCAAATTGTGCTCAGGGTCATGAGGTAAAAAATTCCCATAAAGAAAGGTGAATCTAACCCAACTTTAACCCTGGATGTTACTGTTACCTGTCTTTCAACTAAATAAAGCTTGCTGCAGAAATCCTCAGCCCAGTGAACCTGCGCTCTTTGAATGTTGTATGGTTTTCAGTCCATTCTGGTGAAATAAGTCTGTAGGTTTCAGTCAGCAGGCAAGTGTATGCATTTAAGATAATATTGGATTATCCATTAATACAAATTAAATTGCATGTATCTCTTTGAACAGTTAGTCTACAGCCCTTCTAGAATAAATTTTTTATTCTTGCAGTATAGTATAAAGATGTGCCATTTGTATATGCATTTTGGCATCACATTTTACTCTGTTTCAAGAATTGCTGGAGAATGCTTAACAGCAGAGTGAAAGGGCTTTCTCTAGTTGATGAAGTGAATGCTAAGCAGTCCTAAATAGGAGCCACAAAACTTAGCTTTATACAGCTAAGTTTATGCTACAATCTAACATTTTTCTTACATTCATAAAAGAAATCTTTGGGTGCTCTAGAAATGTCTTTTCCACGCAGAAACATTTAGAAATGAGTTCAAAAAGCATTTGAAAAATAGATGAAAGCCATTAGTGCTCTGTGAAAGCTTTTTTGTAGCATTTTAAAAGCAAAGCATTATGCTCTGCCCCTGTAGCCGTTCTTCCTTGCAGCGTGCTGGCAGATCAGGGAGCAGGCCCAGGAGTGAGAGTGTGCTTCTGTAAGCGAGAAAGACAGCATGTATGTCCTAAACTGGAGTGTAACAGAGCCCCTTCTGTCCTATGTTAAATGTGTAATGCTGCAGCCTTGAGAATTAGGTGAGTAGTGTGAAACAAAGCTGGTTTCAGAGTTCCTGCAAAGGGCTGCAAAGAGTCCCCTGCAATTCCCAGGGAAGCACTTAACCCGTGAGGTTGAAAAGGGCATCTGTGCTTCTCAGAACGTGCTAGCAGCGAGGGCCGAGCTGTGGCTCTGCCCTGTTCTCTGGCTAATGACAGGAGTTGTTGCCGTAGGTGGCAGGGGGCTATGTTCCCAGGTGTGACGAGAGGGAGCAGGATAACAGGGGATGAGACATGCCCTGGCCCTGAACAACGTACCGGGCTGTTGCCTTTTGTCTTCACTGCATTAAGATGAATATTCTTTGTAATCATCTCTACATCTCTTATACTCATCCAAGTACAGCAGCAGTTGACTTGGTGGTCAAGTATGTGTTAATAACAGAAATCATGAAAAATATATGTGTAGGTATAAAGTGAAAGAAATTGAGTGGGAACACTCATCTTAATGTTGGTAATARCTTGAAAAATCAGAGATTTTTTCAGATTGAAGATCCATTATTATTTTTATTTAACATCTGATACAAGTGGGAAGATTAATGTGTGTGTACATATATATTTGGCTTTTAATGTATAGTAGGGAGAGGCTGGTGACTTTGAGAGTTCTTGCAAGGTGGTCTCTGGATTTTGGCTCCTAATATGGCCATTTCCTGTCTCTGCTTCAGCAAGGTGGAGTTACCATCCCAGTGCATCTCTCCCATGTGAAGATGCTATGGTCCTGCAGTCGGCAACATTTATAATCCCTGCCTTTCCCACTTCAGTGGCTTGCATTTAATCTTAAAATTTACCAGCTCTTTAGAGGACCACTGAACTTCTTCATAAAATTAATTTGCTAAAACACCAATATTTGCTCAGGGTGCAGTTTAAAAATACTTGTGCACTTAAGCAGTATTTCCTCTGTGACCCAGCAGAATGCATTTCCACAGGGGAGAGCTGGGGGACTTGCTATGTTGTCTCACGTGGGGCTGCACGAGCTTTCCAGCCTTTCTTTTTGTACATGTTCATTGTCACCGTTACTGCAGACAGCTGAAGCYCTGATGTGAGTGGGAGCAGCTACAGAGCTTCTCTGATGCAGCAGGATGTTGCAGCAGCTGGGAGGGTAGAAGTTACTCATCTACAGGCAATAAATACATCTGAGTCTGAAGCTCAGGTAGGTACATGGAGAAAGATTGCTCTCTGCTTGTCCAGTCCAAGAGACAGAGGCAACATGAGTCTCATCAGCTGGAGAATGAGGGCCTCGCTGTTCTCTACCTGCTGCCAACTAGCCAGGTTCCTGATTTAGCAGTTGCATCAGCTTGTGGTGTTTGGAGCTGCTTGGTGACTATTCTTTATCGCCTCTAAGTAGGTTTGTTTAATGAGGCTTAAGTAAATTTAGTTGCAACATGTAATGGAAACGTCAGTACTCTTCCCTTTGCTCAAAATGGATTGTTTACATGGTAGCAATATGCGTGTTGTTTACATGGAGGTTTTCCATGGCTATTACCTCTCAGGTTATTCACATCTTTTTACAGTTGATAGGGAAAGAAATAGAAACTTGTTCTCATACAGAGATCTGATGGAGTGTTTCATACTGAAACTTTGGTCTGTGAGCAGAAAGCAGTGGTAAGAACAAAGGAGCCAAAATAATGACCCTTTAATAGCAGCTCTGACTCATAGGAGCAGAGGTCTGGAAAGATTGTCCKTGCTCCTTAGTTCCTGTGTTGTCTTGTTAGTGATCAAACTAGGCTATCAATATTTGGTGCTTTCAGGTGTCCAGAGGTAATTACATTTAACAAGTTTTATTTATTTAAGTCTCAGGAAAACTTCTTTGTATTTGAGTATTTTTTTCCCTAGTTGCCTGAGACCCAGGCCAACAGAGTTGTGCTCTCTTTGTTTCCGTTCATAGTTTGTTTTCTCTGTTTTTGTCTTTTCCCACCAGTTTCAATTAATTTTTCTCTTGGCTACAGGAAACTGAAGAGTTTTTAGTAAAAAATCTGAAAGTCACAACAACACTTAATCAAAACACTTGTCTATCGAATCTAGTTTTCCTAATTTTATTTATTTGTCTAGATGTATGATATTGGAGTTTAAGTGATGGTAATTAATAGTGAAAACAAAGGTTCACAGGGAGAAGTCAGCTGGATCCCACAGCCCTTGTCTTAGGTTAGTAGTATTTCATTAATTTCATTTGAAACCCTATGTGACAGCATAATAATGGTATAATAAGACCTAGCAAGGTGGCATAAAATTATCTGCCAGTAAAGCCTCCATGACAAGGTCGCACAGAGTACAAGCAGTCTCCAAAATAATGTGTCTAGAACAAAGTGTTCCATCTAGGGGAAAAAATAAAACAAGTCTCATGTTTTAATTTTTGACACTATTTCTAGCAGCTGCAAGGCAGCTCACCAAAACGATCTCTCTAAAGCACTTTAAAAAGCCCCTGATGCTAGTTTAGAGCTCCCTTTTGTTTATGCAGGGCTCTATTAAAAACCAGCTTTGTGGCTGTGAAGCTGAGAATTAAGAATGCAATAAGCAGTTTGTCAGTCATCTGTTGCATTTGGTGGCGCAGCTGTAAGCTTGCTGGCGCTGAGCAGCAGCCCTGGGCGCGGGGCGCTCTGTGCGGGGCCCGCGGCAGCACTGCGTGCTCGCCGCAGTATCCGCGGCCCAACCGCCCGTGCAGAGCCTCTGCTCTTCCTGGGCTGCTCCTCTGCGTAGCTGCTCGCCTTGCTTGTCCTGGGTTAGTGCCCTTGCCAACAGCTGCTCCTGTGCAGGGCCAGGCCATTTAATCCAAGTGTTAAGAGACCTCCTGATCTGAAGACTGTGATCTTATTCATCCAGTTATACAGAAAATAAAAAGGTCCCTCCTACAACTACATAACCATCAAATGCATTTGGCAGTCAGTGAAACCATTAGGAGATTTGACTTGCCTTTCATTTATGTTTGGACTAGTGTAACGAGATAGGCCATGTGCTGAGGAGGGAGCTGTAGGTAACCTTGAGGAGGGTGGCAGAGCCAGAGCCTCTCCTGAGAGGGCAGAAACCAGCCCCCAGCGCTGGGCTCTGCCCTGCAGCTCCGAGCCGGCGCTCCTGGCATCTGAAGCCACTTGGGCCTGCAGGCACAAGGCCTGTGCTTTGCTCTCATCAGCTTCCTCACCGTCTGAGTGAGAACTGGCTTTGCCTCCTCAGCTGGGAGGGTAAAGCAGCTGTGTGTTTTATTTATGTTCCTGAGATCCTAGGACTTGTCCTAGAGCATTGCAAGGGATTTCCTATCAGCTCTTAAAAAAAAAAAAAAAAGAAAAAAAAAATCTGTTGCCGTTTCATGACGCAGATGTGCATTGTTAAATTTTGTTGCCATTGTTTATTTCCCTAGTGTGATGCAGCCATTCTGTTTTCACTGTCTGATCCATTTTCATGTGCTCATATACATGGACTGTGATAAAAACACCTATAAAAGTACAAGTGAACATGTGAATCTTTACTGACTAGTAAGAAGTAATTGTTCCTTTCCTTGAGCTTTTTCCTTGGAGCTTTTTTCCTTTTGTCCCCTTTTTTTTCCCTTGAGCGTGATTCTATACTTCACCCAGAAGCTATTGTAATACAGTTGGTACAGTCCTTAATACTCAATGGTTTTTGCTAGTATCTTTGAAACTGAGGAGTCCTGTCTTCATGTGAACAGTTAAGAGTTCAGGGTAGCTGATGACACTTCTTTGTGCTCCACATCAGAATGATGAATGTCTCCTTTGTCTCCTGTCTTTACCTTAGTTCTCTTTCCAGAGCCTGAAGTAACAGTGATTTTTTCGAAGGATGGAAAATTATTAAATGGTGGGCACTAGTGCGACTATTAGTAGTAGTGGCTACATGAAAAGGATAATTTTGCATTAAATGGGATCTAATATATCTTGATCATTACTGTAACTTAGTTCTACAAATGGTTATTCTGACTTAAGGCTTGGGGCATATCCAGTGTTTTTCATAACTTGTAAATATTGTTGATTGCCTACAATGTGCCATATAAAACTGAATAATTGGATTACAACTGTTTTACCTAGAAAAGCAACAGTTGTGCAAACAGGTACTAGGAAGAACCACCCCATTGGGAGGAGAGAGAATCATGTTTCTCATGGACACCACAGGAGCAGTGAACTGATCTCTTCAAGTTTAATTTTGTTTCTATCTTCTTTGGCTAATTTCATGTTCAGCTGTTACTTGGTTCATTCTTATTAATACAAACTTTCTATATAATTAGAAAAGGCTGGTAATGTAGACAGTCTGTGTATCTTTGCTCGTGCTCTTTGTACTTTAATTGGGATTATGCTGACCTTCCCAATTCTGAGTACTACGTTTAAGGATCTTATTCTGTTTGCTTATTTGCATACAAATTGCACTATAACAAGCAGCCAGGTTTTCATATTCTGCATTTTTWATGAAGGTTTATTTAAAACATTTAATCCCAGTGCACCTTATTTTTAAACAAGATTTGGATCCGTATGCTGAGGATCTGGGATTTCCTCTCAAATAGACTCTGAGTCTTCTCTGAAAAAGAGAAATGCAAGAAACAAGCTCAGAATGTCTTTTGTGTGAGTCTTAGGGCTGTGTGATTTTATTCTGTCTTAGGATAACCTTGAGCTAGTGGGATTTAGGGCTGCTGCTTCAAGGAAAATCAGCCATTGTGTAGGGCCTGTTTGAGCAGTGCTCAGCACAGCAGGCACCCTATGGCTTTGGCTAGTGTGCTGTTGCCAGCCAAGCTTGTTTAGTGCCGGAGGGTGAGTGGTTATGATGAGTCAAAGCCAGGTTTATTTAGCCCAGTGTCCTATTTGCAACAGTGGCCACAGCAGTTGTGCAGAGGAGGGAGAATAGGTGAAGCAAATAAGGTGTTTCCAGCCTTCAGCTGCTCTTGCCTCTGGGGACCTCCTGTGCTGGCTTTGGTTTCTGTCTTTTTATTAACCCCTATTGCAGTTTCCCATAAACATCATTCTCTCATTCAGTGAGTGCTAAAGGTTCTTTGCCCAGTGCTTGCTCTTTTATTTTGTGCCTAGTTTTTAGGTTACCTCAGTTATTCCAGCCTTTTCATGCACTTGCTGTTCACCTCAAAGAACTGAGCTCTGCAGAACAGAACTTTCCTTTGCAAAAGCTGTGCTGACTCTTTCCACCAAGATCATATTTATTCCACTAGTTCTAACCCGTAACACAGTTCCTGCTAGTTTTCTTGCTACAGATATTAGGCTTGTAATTCTCCTGATCCTCTCCTGGCCCCTCTCTTTATAATTAGTATCACAACTCCCCCCTTCTTGCATGTACCAAGGTGATTTTAAGCAGGTGGTTACCTGCTTAGCAAATCAGCCATTGTTTCTCTCCTGATTGCTTGGATGGATAACTTTTAGTGCTGGTGACTTGTTTATTCTTTTCTTCTGCCCATTTACTCTGCACCTGATCCTGCAGGCACCTCAGTGTCAGACAGATCTCTCCAGTTTCTTCCAGAATGAGCAGTAATACAAAGAAATTGGTCAGCTTCCCTGTGGCAGCTGTGTCCTCTGAGTGCTCCTTTGTGCCCTTGTCATTGATCGGCATTAATGAGACTCTGGTGCTTCTGAYGAAGAAGGATTTAGTATTGGGTTTGAGTCCTTTGCTTAGTGATTTTCCAGGCTTTTTGCCTGTCTCCTCATGCTTTTGTATTTAATGTGTCAAAAATGACAATACTTTCTTTCTTTCATTTGGACATAATTTCAGCCTGAGTCTCTCAGCTCCTAATAAGCTCCTTACAGTGTTGTGCAGCTATGCTGGTGTCCTCCTGCTTGCTCTGCAGCTCCTCTCGCGGGGCACTGGCCCTGTGATCCCAGCACTGCTCCTTCGGTGGTCCGCACTGCTGCTTCTCAGGATCAGAATCTCATTAATCTTTTTTCACTGCTTTTTAATAAGTTTCCACATTTTTATGTAATTTCACTTCCTGAAGTTGAGTGTGACTCATAGATTCTTGCTGTTTTTATTATTCTTGCTCCTGATTTGCTACCTTGGTTTGTTCTCCCTGCTATATGTTTTTCTCACGCTGATGTGACGCTTGCTTACTCTTTTCCTTGCTCCAGATTTCTGGTAGATTTTGGAGGTCAGTGCCTGCATTTAGCACTAGGCATTCGAGTTCCTCTCTCACGTAAATGCTGCAGTTTAGGATGGCTGAAAAATTCGATAATTAGTTAAGCAACTCTGTGCATTTGTTGTTAGCTGCTGCTCCACTATGTACTTAAAGTTGTGCTGCTGCTGAATCAATGGAGATGAGCCTGTGTGCCCTCATGACTCCAAAATACTTGCTGCTACAGCTGTCTTTCTGTTCAAGACTCCTTCCTCSCTTCTGTACACACCAAATTTTAAAAATATACATGCATTTTTGGACCCCTTAAAATTTTTAGAATCCCATAGTTCCTTGTAACTAATCTGTTGAAATATAAGACCTTTGGCCAGTCCCAAGGTCTTTCCAGCCTTGTTCTAAAATCCACAGACACGTTAAACATACTGGCAATTACCATTAACGTGTAGCTTGTGGCACTGAGTGTGGTGTGTCTGGGATGAGAAGCCAGACGTAGGAATTTAATTGCTCTCTGTCAAGTTTCTTCCCTCCCAGCCTGCCCTCTTTTCCCCCAGAGGTGTAGTAGTATCTATTTTCAAAAGGTGAAAAGAGCTGGATGAGTGGTGGGTAGTAATTTAGCAAAATCTCAAATACACTATTGTATCTGCTAGCCTTTAATTCCATTAAGAAATATATATGGGAAATCCCTTATATGCTAATCTAGCTTCTGCAGTGCTTCATATCTTAATGCACATGCATTTTAAATTATAAAATGTAATGGTGCTTGCCGTGAGTAAAATTCCAGACATCAAGTGTGTMGGTACTACCAGCTATTTGCAGAAAGGTTTGTGAAGTTGATTCCTTTTAGCATAATCAGTGTTACTATTTTAATGGTATATCTTGCAAATATATTTCCATTTTAAAGTTTAACTATTGTCTTTTAGTTCTTTATAACTGAGTGTGAAGTCACTTTGTATCAAGAGATTTAGGTTATGGGCGGTAGTAATGGAACTGTCTTTTTTCAATTTAGCAAAATACCATTAAGAATTAATTTATAGCCCGATATGTTACTGAATCACAGAGGTATGTAGGAATGTTACGCTCTGGATATCCTTCCCACCAAAGTTCTAAAGATAATTCTTAAAGTACAGACACTTTCTTCCTTCACTGCACTGTAACTTGTATATATAAATATGATTTAGGAAGCATGTTTTTACTGGAGGTGCTGAGCTAGCAAAATGTACAGTTACAGCTAACACTCGGCACTGTGAAGCTGGGCGTACTGGACAGGCTTTGGCTTTGCATAAGCAGCAAATGGAAAAAAGCCTAATTATTTTGAAGGAAAATAATCATGAGAAGAGCCCTCAGGCCTGCAGGAGTAAGGAATGCCCTGCAGCCTGTCCAAGTACTGCTGAGTGTCTCTGTACTGGCGTGTGCTGACATTGGTTCAGTGGCAGCAAGTGCTAGTGTCGGTGTCTGTGGAAGGAGAGAAGACTTCTCCTCGACCACTGTTCTACACTGTGGGCTTGAATTAGGTAATTACTATCAGTTGGCACCATGCGGAAGGTGCTTTTATGCAGATCATGGTGAGTCAGACTAGAAGCGTGGTTTAAGTTGGGAGGAATTGAGCTTATTCAGTCATCTTTTTTTCCATCAGCTGGAAAAGCAAGTGATACTTACATTGGGAGGACTCTGAAGGGTCTCATTCAGAACATAATAGAGTTGTGTATAAATAAAAAAGGGACAAAATCCTGAAGGTGGAAAATTTGGACGGCATCTGAAAAAAAAGGCTGTGATAAAAAATAGAGAGATAAATGCTTTTATTAAACTTTATCACAAGCTGAAGTGTTGGGGGTAAATAAAAAAGAAATGCTGCAGAGCTGCTGTGTTCAGCTCCTTCCAGTTACTCATTTAATGATATAAAATTAAAATCAGAGGCCCTTCGAAGTCCCTGTGGAAACCCCTGAAGTTAAGAGGGTAGTAAGGCAGGCCCAATGCCCTTTTCCTTTGCATGATGCTCTTGTGTTGGAGATGGGGCCCTTCTGTCTTCATGTTCACTCTCATGTGTAAAACTATGTTTCTCTTCTGCCAAGGAGAAAATGTTCCCAGCAGTATTTTGTCCCTGCTAAAGGAGAAATCCATAATCTGTAAATCTGATTTATTCTTCAGCTGCTGTATGAATTTTGTAATTTTGTGAGTGCAGGATGCCTGTAAAATGTTTTGTGATGGCAGCAGTGGTGGTTTGCCTGGGCAAACAAGCAGCTATTTGGGTATCAGGCAGTGTCATGTGCTATATTTAACTCAAGGGTCTTTCACTAATGGTGGAATTTCAGCCTGGTACAAATTGGCTCCTGAAGCTTGAGAAACGAGTCTGATTTATCTCCGAACCTGGTCCCTTGTTGCTCTTTTAAATCCTATTTGCTGTGGGTTGTGTTCTAGACATTAATTTATCAACACAGGGATTCACAGGGTTGTGGTGTTACAGCCAAGCTAAGAGAGTCCCGTAAAGACGGCTCCATTCATCTTGCGGCTGCATGTAAATATTCTGTGTACCTATAGCTTTGGTTAAATGACTCTATTACCTCATTAATCATTTTGTGTGGATTTCTGGGCCATTCTCACCTCTCAAGGATAGACAGACGTTCACCACGTCATGATCAATACGTGAGTTATTGGTGTGTTTAGTGCTTATAAACTGAAGAAGTAGCATTACTCTCTGCTGCTTTTCTTGCCGGCTTCTCTGAGATAGAGCCCATGGGTAAGCAGAGAGGCTCCATGCCAGGGCTGCCCAAAAAGCTGTCGGGAGCTCCAGGCAATGTCTCCYGGGTCTGTTGCAACCGTTTTCTTCCCCACATACTTGGTTTGCTACTCTTTGCAGTCTTTTCTTTCCAGGGAAATAAGCCCTATTACGGTTTAGCAGTCTTACCATGACATTATTAATAAAGTTACGTGGATTTATTTTATGTCTCATTTTACTTAGGTGAGATGTGCTGTTCTGTACAGCACTGTGTGGCTGGTTTTAATCAGATGACTTTTCACTTGTCTCATCTCTCCTTGCTTTTTTTTAAGGAAACATGAACCATCAAAATGTCCAAACCAGTTCCAAAAAAAGGCTAATGAAATTTTTCTCATAAAAATGCACAAATAGAAGAAATAATAGTCCTGAAATAAATCATCAGTCAGAAACCATTAATATCCTCAAAAGAAAAGAGCATTTGTATCGACAAAGTTAAAAATGTGCTGGAGTCAAGTTTAAGTAAAGCAATATGTAATTGGCATGGACAGAAATCCTTGAAAACATCGGAGAAAACTGACAATGTGCTTTAGCTCCTGTTCTCTCACAGATCTTTGTAATGTTTCTGCCAGTGATAGTTTTCTACCAGAAAGGTAATTCTACTGAAAATGTAGTTAGCTACAACAGCAGTACAGTTCTCGGTTATCCTAATGGATATTCAGTGTAGCCTTTCCAAATATATAATATATGCTTTGTTAGACTGAAGAGGTGCCTCCTATAAGTTTTAACCTAAGTATTAGGGAAAGCCTGTGTTTGTTGAATGCAGCAAAGATACTCTAGGTGCCCTGCTAAGACCTTTATTATGCCCACCTGAAGCAGGGAAGGAGCGATGGCATTTGCAGGCACCTTCCTTCATTCCTTCTCTGCAATCAGGCTGTGCCCCAGGCTGGCTAGGAATGGGACTGTTTTTCTTCCCCTGCTTCTGGCTGCCGAGGTGACTCCTGCTTGTTGGGCTGCTCTGATGCAGTTGCTTCCCTCCAGCTTTCCGTATCAGCCCAGAGAATCCTGGCCTGGCCTTGCTACAGTGGTGGAGGGACCTGGCCTGCTCTTGCCTGCCTCGCCACTGCTGAATGATGTGAATTTTGCTTTTAGTCTCTAGTGTTGAGGGCATATGTAATGTTTTAACTAAATTTGGAGCTGAGCAGTTTCTTTTCCATTATTCTGTAAGGTCATTTTCAAGGTGTCTATTATGGGTCCTGCTACTTTGAAAAATCTGTCTGGAGTAAGTGGGTTCCCGTGGCTTGTTGTCTGCAGTTTGGGGACAGGACAATTTGGGCAGGCCACTTTCTGCCTGGTATTTTTATGGATAGCTTTCAGGTTTATCAAGTGCCTTTTTTCGACACGCTTGTGATTTGACATTTAAAGACCAAATTCTGCGAGTTAGGGAAATCACTTAGTACTAGAGTGAGAAATGAGCTTTGAGAAAAATTGATCAGTAATTACRAAAGTTAATCTGCTACATTACAGCCTCATAGCAGCAAGCCTCAGATTCATTCTAATGTACTGCCATTCAACTAGCGTTCACATAAATAAAGCTAGTTGGAAAACATCTCTGAAACTGCAGTTACAACAGCGTGGGTTAAGAGCATTAGGCTTCTTGATAGGAAAGAGCTATGTAACAGAAAAAGGATTTTATTCATTGTAGTAATTCTCTAATTTAAATTCAGTCCTGTTTTTCCGTGACTAGGTATGTGGTGTTTGAGTTGTACCCACATCTTGCCAGTCATAATCTCTACAAGAAAACATTTTAAAGAGCTAAAAAGAGGGAAGCATAAAATGTTGAGCATATCTACCTTCCACTTCCACAATGCAAAGAAGTATTTCCATAGCAGAAATCGTGGTTGAAGCCAATATTTAGGCTTAATTTTTTTGCTGTATCTTTCTCCAGTTTGTGTTATTTAAACCTAAATAGAGATGTGTTACGACAAGAATGCTTTTTATAAATATGGCAGGAGTGCATGGTTCTGCATTTGAAATTAAAGTAGCCTTCAGCAATTGTCTGCATGGTTCTGCTGACAAAACACTCTGAAATGTTAACTGGGTTTACATGAGGTATAGTCAGCTCTACAGGAAAACTACTGCCCACAGCTACTTATCTTAGGGTGTTTTTTTACKCAACTTTAACTTTACAATAAGAGACATTAAATATTTAACTTCAACATAGAAAAACAGATGAAAAATCAACCATTAACAGCTGATTTTATCTTATCAGATGATTATGTTGTTAAGAGAATACGGGCACCACAGCACTGAGCCACGTTGCCTCTGCTCGTTCTCCTGATTGCCACCAGCCCTGCTGTCRTCTTGGGACTTGGGAGCCAGGCTGGTGCCCAAGCCCTGATCTCCCAGGGGCCCTGGGCCTGCAGCTGTAAATCATTCAGCACCTGATGCTCCATAGGATAAGCCATGAGGCTGATGGGTTTCCTTGTCCTCTGCCAGCCTCTTCACTGTGTGCCCGCTGAGCAAAAGGTTTCTTCATGTTTGTTCATCCTCTCTTTATTTCCAGTTCAGAAATGACTTTTGTATTTAGAATCAGCAGTTATTATGAGATTTCTATCCCACTTTTCCCTTTCTGCATTTCACATTTCATCTTCAGTTTAATTTGAGCAAACTTTAGGTTTGGCAATATCAGCTGGTAATTGAGCGATAAATAGAAGTTGGAAAATGCTTATAAACTTAAGTAGTTGTTGAGCAAAATGATATCCTGTTGCTGCCAAACTTCGTGTATGGAAAGCAGGGGAAGAAGCAGCAGCATGGGGAGGAGGAGGCACAGCTAAAGCAGTGATCCGGAGCTCAAGCAGAAAGCTTTGCCCTGAAAGTTTATGAGCATAGAAGGATTTGCTGCCTCATATGTTATTAATTAAGTGGAATCATCTCTTTTCAGGTGTTTAATATAATTCAGATATAGATATATCTTGGTTTTGAATTCTGTAATGGGCTTATTAGTTTTTGGTTACCACAGGCAGCTAGATATTAGTCATATGGCATACATAACTTTGTAGTAATGATCCTTTAACCACTCTGAAAGGACACATTAGAATGAAATATTCTGATATTAAATTTGAGATCCAGAATAACATATGTTCATAACAATTTAATATTACTTATATATAAGCAAAGCTCTTAATGAAAGAGTTATAGCTGGTGTAACAGTGCTGCTTAAGACCAGATTGCATGAGAAAGCTGTTCAAAATGGGGCTGTGTTACAGCTGGTTGTTGTTGGTAGTAGAGATCTGGGCAAGGACAGGCTGCCTCTGGGGAAGGCCCTCATGTTCTGCTGATGCTGGCACGTGCACCGTGGACGCACGTCTTTGCGGAGGCTCTGTGTCCCAGCAAGGAAGGGAGCACGCGCACGGATGTGCACTCCCTGCTGCTGCTCCCGCGTCTTGCTCCTCACCTCTGGAAGGGAGAAAGGTCCAGTCCCTAAGTCCTTCATCTCAGGAAGCCCTAGGAGTACTCCCTGTGCGTGTGTGTATATAAATGTGTATGTAGATCTACTATAATCTAGACAGTGAAGAGAGCTAGAAGGAGTGTTGTGGAAATCATTATAACCACAGTCATAAGCAGATCAGTAAGTGGAAAAAAGGAGCAAGAAGTACGTCTGTATCTAAAGAAGAAAAAAAATATAGAAACAGATATTCTTGAAAGTGGCAGAGAGCAGGTAGAGAGCAGCAAGGCCAAGCAGTGGGGAGGAAGGGAGGGCTCAGCAGGCTCAGTAAAGTGACAGCATGACCTGACGGTTGCATCTGTCGCTGATTCCAGGGTGCCAAGCAACTGTGATCCCTGTCTCTTTACTACAAGAGCTCTACTGCAGCCTTAATTACTCAGGCCTTCTGGCCTGGCTGGAGTCTAAAGTGGAAGAATGACTTGCAGAGGATGCTCCGTTTTCATGTCTAGATGAAGCAAAGGACAGACCTGCACCTGGAGAAGACAGCACAGAAAACACACATGGAGCATCAAAGGGAGGGCAGAGACAGCAGCCCCACAGGCTTCTGTGAGCAGCAGGATGTACTGCAAAAGGACAGTGTGAGCAAAGAGTCATAGTAGATACTGAAGCTCTCTAAGCAAAAGAGTGAAAAAAAACAACAAGACAAGAAAACCATCTTCAACGATGTCATTTTTAGTGACTTTGGAGCTGAGAGAATGCCTTCTCCTGTCTTTGTCAGAAGCCCTTAAGCTGTAATGTTGTAGCACAGGGGCTCTAAATAAGCTGTTATTTCTGCTTTGCAAGTTATGTCAACTTGACAGAGCAAAACTAGTATAAGGAGGGACAAGCCTGCAATTTTCTATCAATTAGGAATCCTCAAAGGGAGGGAGGAAGAAAGCAAGGCAACAGCGATGAGAAATGTTTGAAGAAAGCAGCTTACAACAGAGATCTGAATGATTTCATTCATGACTGCAAGATCCCAAAACAAGACAGAAAACACTGACAAAATATTGCCTTAACAGCAAAACTTAGCTGGGTGTGGAAACTTTTTGGAGATCTGGTGTTTTTAACAGCTCTTTATGTACTAGAGGCAACTGGAAATCCCAGACTGAAGAGTTCAAGCCCTCAAGTTCGAAATGTCGTCTAAGGATTTTGCAAATACTATTCTGACAGTTGAAAACTACCAATTGCATTGGAAATAAGTGTATTAATACAACCTTGTGGACCTCTACTGACAGCAGTTAAAAAATGGAACCTGGGATGATTTTGCCTTGTGCTCAGAGCAATAGGCCAGGCAGATACTCATCTACAGGGAGCAATCAAAGGGCAAAAGGTTTCCCAGGAGTAATAAAGCAAAATAACATCATTGAATGGAAGGAGAAATTGCAACCTGAAGACCACCAAATAGTTATAAATCACAATCAGTGCTTTCAAGTGATGCTGTAAGACTGTCAGGAATGGGAGGATGAAGAAAGGTAAGTCTCAAAAATTCACTCCTTTAACCTCTTCAACAGACTATTTACTGAGCATACATTAATCTTGAATAATAGATAAGCTGCTCCAATTTTCATTTGTTTTATGTGAAAACAACATAAGAAAAATGTGAATTCAAAGCAAAAAAAAAAAAGAAAAGAGAAGCTCAGTGAACTTGATGCTCTAGAGGAATCATACAGGAAACTAATTCTTCTGTAAAGTTTAAGGATTAGAAAGGCTTGAGATTTATTTTGGCTCTCCCCGCTCTACCACCACTTGCTCCTGTGTTTGTGGTGCTGGGATTGATTAGGCTGGGGTGAAACCCATGCAGAACGAGCAGGCTTTGGTGTTGTCTCCATCTGTGATCCTGAAGTAAGGAGTACATAGTGATAATGCTGGCAACTTTGCCAGAACTAAGTGGATGCCTGTGACAGGGCATGGGGCTGAATTTTTTCTATTGGGGAGTGGATAAAGGCAGAGGAAGTTAATCACTTCTGAGGCAAATGTCTTGCATCAAATGGTAAAACAAAGATTTTGGTTGGGGGATAAGTATATTAAATGGTTTTTTGGGTTGTTTTTCCGTAGCTGGACCAGTACCAGAAGGCTTCTGAACTTCTCCTGCCTTTTGCAGGGGGAGAAAGGGAGGGAAACGGAAGCATTTCTGAAATGCTGCAACCCAGTGTTTTCAAATAACTATTTCTCCAGGACCTATTCCTTGCTGATGAGGCTGATGCTGGGTCCAAGACACCCATCCTTGCCCGAGCACCTGGAAGCCCTGAGGCAGATGGTGTCTGGCATGAGGTGCCCGGCAGGTGCCTGCCTGGCTGCTCGCAGTGCTGCTGCCAGGAACCAGGGGCGTTCAATATGCTTTGGCATTGGCCGGTGTTTGCAAAACATGGGGCATTTCCGAGGAAACCTTTCGACCTTGGAAAAATGGCACGTCAATTCTTGGCTTTAGCATCTTGCCCCAGACTCCCAGCATGAGCGAGTGATGCTATGCTGGATACTCTGGCAAGTGCCACTTTGTCCCTGTGAGAACAGGGCTTTGGCTCCCTGCTCGCTTGTCTTTGTCCTGCAAGGGTAACTGCAGGTAGCTGGTAATGAACTCTGAAGAGCTGAATGCTAATGAACCTCGTTACTGTACCAAAATGACAATAATGGGCATTTTAGCTGCAGTAAATAGTGGAAAACAGTGGAAAAAATGTAGAAATGCATAAAACTATCACTTCGACAGAGCTGGTTTATGACAGTAGTTGGGTATAATTGAAAGCTGTTCTTGTCTTGTTCTTTAACTGCTGCCTTCCAGAGGTTGTTTTTCTGGTCAGAAATATGCTAGCATGATATAAAGTTAAATACAAGAATGAGTAGAAGARCAATCATGAGAAGCGTGATTCACCCAGTAGCAGCCCAAATGATTAGGAGCCACAGGGGCGTGTTTGGCTTAGAAAGTCAGCATTATGATATGTTTAGTCTTTCACTCCAAGAGAGAGTCTCCAAGAGAGAGAGTCTTTCACTCCAAGAAAGACTAAAGTACAGAAAATGCACCTGAGAAACCTGGTCTCCAGTTCTGTCCCTGCCCATGGTTTGCTGATTGTGTCTCATTCCTGCCTCTGACAAGGGCAAACAAGGATTTGCATTTCCGGTGACATTTAGATCTTTTGAAATAAGTCTGTGGTCTCAGCCCACCCCTGAGTGGTTGGATGCTTGTACTGGAGAAAGCTTTGAGTGCCTCCAGCCATGCGGTCCTTTCAGTAGTAGCTAGCAGTGTCTGCCAGCTCAGTTTTGGGGAGTGGAACCAAGATCAGGGGGGCCTCAGCTGGTAGAAGGTGCGCGGGAAGGTGCCCCTTCCCCTTGGCCCGGGAGGGCAGAGTGGGCTGCAGGCAGCAAGCAGGCCTCGACCACCCAGGCCCCCCCGCGGCTGCCGGTCTCGAGCAGAGGCCAGGCCACCAGGGAGCCTGGCGCGTGCAACGCTGTGCCGTAGCCTCACGGGGTGGCTGCACAGCCTCTCAGGAGCCAGAATTAACCCCACCTTGTAACTGTCAGAAAGATGCCTCCTAACCTGCTGTGTGCATGCTCTCTCTTGCAAGAAGCATTTTTATTCTATGCAGGCTTTCTGCACAAGGGAAATTCTGGAGATAATTTTTGTTCATTAGCCTCAACTTTGTAGTTCACGCATGCATAACTGAGCCCGAATCTCCTGCCTCTTTTCTCATTTGAAATCTCTCTCAAGTTCTAATAAATTTACATTTTAGCTTAAATTCAGCATGTGTGCAAGGCCATCCCTGAAATAAATGTTATCCAAGAATTCTGGCATCTGCTTTAGTTGGATAGAGCGTGGAGTACTTGGTAGTTCGTCACTGGTGGTAAACAGGATGTGAGCAATGAGATTTATGTGTTTTTCAGAAAAGCCAGTTAAGTGATATGAACCCCTTGAAAAGTCCAAGGCAGGAAGGGTGAATGAAAATAGGAAGTAAAATCACTGTTGCAGCCTTTAATCTTCCAGCTATCCATATCAATACGATTGTATCAGAAATTACAGCAGTGCACTTCTCTCCCTTACATTTATGGTTGTGTCAGCATTTCTGTAATAAATCCGCATTTCTTGGGTTTTAACTGCCTGCTATAAAAATTCCCATAGAGCTGGGACTTGTTGCACATGCACACTGTGTGTTTATTAAATCTGAAATAAAAATCTACCCAGCTCTTTTAAAGGTATTACAGAGGAAGGAATCTAGATGATATGGTTTGGATTGCATGCTGCCCTACTCGCGATCAACCAGCTGAGTTATCCAGGGCACACACAGCCTGCTCAGAGCTGCCCCTCCTTCACCTGCCTGCTTGCTAGGATCACCATTAGCATGTCAACGGGCTAGCCCGAGTTACTGCTGGCTCCAGAAGAATTGATTAAAAGCACAAGGTATTGGGGGTGTGTGTGTGTAAACTTTTGCTTTGTTAACGTAGCCTTCGTGATAACAGATTGAAAAGTTTTGTCCCTCCCTCTAGTGCTTAAAAAATGTGGAAAGAAATAAAGATCATGTTTGCTTATTTTACCCCTTCAGAAGTGATTTACTCACGAGTACTGAGGGAGGTTCCGGATCGTAGCAAGGAGTTCTGCTAAGCTACTGTGCTGGATAGAGCACTGCCTTGGGTGGAGGTGGTCACCGTGTCCTGTCTGCAGTTGGGCTCGTAGCAAAGTGCAGAGTTATGTAAAAGCAGCAATTTCTGTTTTGCAGAAAACCTGCATGTTTCACCATTTCTTTCTTCCTAAATCTTAGCAAATATTTAAAATAATTAAATGCCTGAATCTTGAAAATTCCAAGTATTGTTTCTTGTGGATTCCTCGAGCTTCCAGCCTGGCTAAAGCAGAGCTGCTTTAGCCTGAAACAAGTATTTTTTTTTTGTGGCTTTCTTTCAAGCTAAAGTAGCTCTACTTTAGCCAGGCTAGAAGTTCGCGGAGTTGTTGCTTGGGGGACCTGGACCTGCTTCCCAGCAGACTCCATCTCCTGCAAGGAGGCCCGTGACTCGCCGGAGAAATATGTAGTGTTAACTTTTGCTGACTAGGAATAGACTGACTGTAAGTTAAGTTATGGCAGGGGAAAGGAAAGGGAGAGAAGAAAACCCCAGAGTTTGCCCATGTGTTCAATCAGTAGGTGAAATAGGAGCATGAGTGTCCCGATCTGCCTGAGGAACACCTCAAACCAAAATCTCTTCATGTTATCCCAATATTAATCAAATCAATCTTTTTCTCCTTGCTATGCGAAACAGGAGTTTGTTTTCCATTAGAAATACACATTAACACAGCTAACATTTTTCTAAAACTGCATATTCTATCTAGCAATCAACTCTGTAGTTACACCAAAATTAAATAACTGCAATCTTGGTCGAGGATTGCTTTTCTCTTGCCTCCTCCCTGCCTCCAGCTCATTCTCCAAATGTTTGAGACTTATCTCCAAATGTGTAATGATAATTTAATCACCAGCAAGGGTTTGTCGTGTCTGAGAAAATCCAATGTAATTTTATTAAAGGGAAAACTGAGAAGGAATAAAGATCAGGATCATTGTTTTTAATTCTGTAGCACCCCCTCTAGTGTTTCATGTTCCTCTTCATAAATGATTTATTGTTGGTAATTGCTGGGAAGGAAAAACGACTTCTCTGTTCCCAAATCTCCCGCACACTTCCTCATGCTGCCTCTCTTTTGGATTAAGACTTTCATTGGCAAAGTTGGTAAAATGGCCCTTTGCTCTCACTGCGTCCATGTGGAGAAAGCAGGACAGCTTGGGCATGCTGGCCTTTGCTCCTGTGCAAAGCTGAGATGGCAGGTGGAGAGCAGCATCGGCCAAGGGGTGAGGGTATTCTCTGGCGGTAACAAGATCTAACATGTCCATAAAAAGCTTGAAGAGTTCCTGCTGGTCTCCTGGAACAGGCAGGCAAATGACAGCGTCAGACTGGTGCCCGAGCTGTTGGATAGCTCTTTTTTGTTGAACAGGGCAGACTAAATGGACTGACACTGTTTCGGACATATGGTGATTTCCACCCCCCACAACCCTATATAAATTTGCTATTCTGTTAACTGTTCTATAACTATGGAGACTCCGTCCTGTTTTTGCTCAAGAGTGAGCATTACTTTTTTCTTTGACAGAGGTTGAAATGAATAACGCCTTATAGTTAAGAAAGGTCCTTAAGTCACCTTGTGTTTTTGAGAAACCAGCTTGTCATTTTCTCTCCACTTTACTTGTGGCCTTTCCAGGCCTGGCAGTACATCTGTGTGTGCTGCTTTTGGAGCTCCGACTTGCTCCATAACGATGTAGCACACAGAGATGCCTGCTAAGCTCCTCTGCCGCCTTTCTTAATAATAGAGCAGCCTTGCAGCCGTGGGGCTTTGCTGCAGAGCAGCTGCCTCGCAGGCTGCTGGCATGAACAAGCTTTGGCAGCTGCTGCACCCTTGCCCCTTTAATCCCCATTGCAAAATCAACATATTTCATTTTGCGCTGACTGTGATACAAACATCCTCTCTCTCTTTCCTTACAGCAAGAGGCGAGCAGGATGTTTAGAGGCTCTGGGCTTTTAAAGATAGACCAGGAAGGGCTTTGTCTTGATCTCTGTAGTAACTTTTAAATCAATGCTATGGGACTGATAACAATTCTGAAATTCACCCTTATGGTAATGTTCCTTCATGCTGATTACAGAGATTCTCTGGAAGGAGATCTGTGAGAATCAGTAACATCGCATTTGAAAGCTTGGGTCTGCCGATAAGAGTCCATTTTAAATTAAACCTGTATTTCCAAATGGAAGTATGGCTGCCTAGACTTGAGTCTTTTGCATTTAATATAATCCAGTTATCCAGACATAGTTAACTCATTCTTCTGGACCATGGATGAAATAAACTTTGGCAAATGGAGAAGTTTCTTTCAATTACCAATCCTTTTCTTTCCAGTAGGAACTGCATTGTCGATAGATCTGTGATATTCATGCATCGCTCACTGAATTGCTCATTAATAGGTTAGTATGTTTGATTGGAGACCCTGCATTCAGTAGCAGTGGGGAAACTACCTTGCAGTGGAAGGGGCCACCTGGAAGCTCTGCATGGCCGGGCACGGCGTGAAGCTTCAGCAGAGGCCACGCGCTTCACGTGCACCCATCGAAATACAGCGTTCCCTTGGGCGCGCCCGCGCCCCTGCGGTGGCTCCCCATGGCTCGCGGATGCTCTTTTCCAGAGCAGCTCAGAAAAGGTGCAGTGGCAGCGTGCAGTGCTCCCGGCTGGCTTCTTTCTGCTGTTTACCCAGGCTGTGGTTTCCTCTTTCAAAGGTATTTGATGTTTTGAAAATTAATGAGACACTTTACCTTTTAAAAAGAAATACATTCGACAGATGAAAAACTGTTGCACACTCATTTATTACACAACATAAAGGATATTGGATCTCAGTTTTGTATGTCAATAATAGTTGTTTATCTGTATAATCAAATGATGGTTATAGAGCTATCACATTTGTGAAATGTTCCTCACAGACTATTGCATAGTTTTATCAGAAGAATTTTCCTTAAAATACAAGCTGGAATCCATAGAAGCTGGGAGCTATATTTTACTATTAATAACAACATCCTAGCAATAGCTATTTTGTCTGTATATCTGTAGGTGGGCACAGCTTGAAAAACTTGTAGGCTATAAGAATCACCTTTAAATTTGTGAAGGCAAGCAGCTAAAATCTGGGAAGTGCTGTGCTGCAGCTAAAGCCATTTGCGTAAATTACATTTTCCTTTTTTTAAGCAGCAAGGTGGTGAAGCACTCTGAAACGGCTGTTAACCTCTATCAGTTTCCACAGCAGTCACAGATTCAGCTGTTGCAGAATCCTCAATTAATTCAGGATAATGCAAAGCTAATGGAGAAAGGAAGAATGCATCCTGTGTAAGGTGTCGCTGAATTTTGACATGAAGTCTTGCCCTTGTTTATTGCAGAAAGTGGAAGGCGGACACTGAATGAGACGGAGCAGGGAGAGTCCTGGCTGAGCGCTCAGTCAGTTGGATGCTGTGCCCAGAAATGGGCTTCCTTCCCTGCCCCTACTGCAGAATTGGTCCACAATGGTGAGTTAAGTCACTTAACCCACATTTCCCCTGAGCTTTCTGCTAACCCACTCATATTCTGGACATGTTCAGTTCAGGCACATGTCAGGAGTGTTCATGTTTTAAAAGTACCAAGTTTTACATGGTTGGTACTCTTGGGGAGTGAGATGACTGGTCCTGTGTGCCCCAGGTTGTCCTCATTCATTTCACAGCTGATGTGATGGTAATATAATGTTTGAGGAGCAGCTGGAATTGAAAGCATGAGTGAGGGTACTGTGCCACATTTGTGCAATTGCACTGCTTAAGATGTTTCCTTTCTTTCCTAAGTTTCCTCATCAGGTTCCTATTTGCCATGAGCTGAAAGCATCATAGCAGAATGGGTCACACACTGTTCCTCATCTGCTTCAGTGCAAAGTCAGCTAGGTCACACGAGGCAGTCTTCAGATTACACAGCCACAAATTGGCCAGCTGACTTGGCATTGAAGTAAACAAGGAGTGCTTGTATTATCTGGAAGTTATCTGGAAGTTGTATTATCTGGCAGTTAAGGAAGTTCTGGAAGTTCTCTCTTGTGTTATCTGGAAGTATTTCAACAAAAACTGTCTGGATGGTGGTCTCAAATCCTACTGGAAGAAGTAGTTGGAAGAAGCCAAGATTTCTGTTTCTAGAGTACCACTGGCATTACTGGGATATTAAGTTGTTAAACAGAATTAAACAGAAAATTGAGTAGTTGCTCATCATCTGAATGCAGTTTATTCCATGCGTAGGATGAAGTAGTTTTATGAAAATCGGGATAATCAGGGTTGTGTCATAATGCACCCATGTTAGAAGACCAGTGTCTTGCGTGTTTAGATCTTTTAAAGCAGCTTATCTGTTGCATCAAAAAGTTATTAGGTTTTGTAAAACGGCTATAAATATCTTAGGTTTTTGGTAATAATCAAATCTCAGCTATAGCCACTATACAGAGCAAGTTAATTATAAGATAACCCTTATCAGTGTATTAACATGCTCTCTGAAAGCATCCGGTACTGAGCACTGCTAGGGCCATGGTTCTAGAGTTAGACCTGTCTGTGGCTGCAGAATGTTAAACCTCTATTTCTTGTGGGGCTTTTAGGTTCAAGTGTCACCCTTGCCTGCCGCAAACCCCAAGGTGCCTCGGTGACCCTCCCCATGGGGCGTGTGCAGGATCGCTGTGCTGCTTGCCGTGCGCAAGACAGCGGAGTTCACAGGTGCCCGTGAAGGTCGTTCCGCAGTGGACAGCTCCATGGCCCGGTCTGACAGAAAGATCGAAGGTTGCTGTCTTTCCCAGCTGCTTCCGAATAACAGTGTCTAGACTGTGTTTCAAACTTGCCAGACTGCTGGAAGCTCTGTGCTAAATGGAAGACTTTAATCTGTGCTCTTCTCTATTTCACACTGCTGTTCGCGCCACAAGAGAGAGACTCTGTGCAAGAGTCATTTGAATGCATTGGAAAACAGATCAAAGCACATTTGCGTTGCAATGAAAAATCAAAACATGTGTTCTATGAGAACTTTATTTTGGGAAATACGATCTGTAATGTTCCAGTGTAATGTCAGAGAGAGAGTTCTCTCTAAATTTCCTAAACTGAAATGTGACCTGCTGGTGCTAGAAACAGCAGCATTTCAACGGCAAATTTTTCATCATGTCCTGGAGCACGAAGTTCATTTCTTGTCTTTGTTCTCTTTTTCTTCCCTCCACTTTGGCCTGTTTTTTTTTTCTTTCTTTCTTTTTATACTTAAATTCCAACTCTCTTGTGGTATTTATAAGGCTTAAACAATTTCTGCCCAAGTTTGTGGCAAGCACACAGCCTGCAAATAGAGCTGGACTTAGGCTGAGCTCAAGTGGAGGCCAGCATCATGCGCAGATTTCCACCCCCGTGTTGTGGGGCGCAGAGGCACCAGGGCTGCTGATGTGCAGGGAGTGCGGCCTGGGGGCCAGGCGACTCCGCGCCCCGTCACACCCGCACTGCTTCCTGTGTGGAACAGGAATCATGTGCTCAGCGATGGAAATCACTTTTAAGCCAGTAACAAGAAAACCCTTTTAGCCTTTCAGCGTGCTTTTGCATTTGAAAAATAGTTGTCATGATAAAGCAATGTGAAACTTTGTTTTGGAGGCAGTTTTCTTTTTATAGCCTTTTCAACGGGGTATACGATGCATAAAAATGAAAAAAGTGTGTTAGAATTTTCAGTCATTTATCTCTTTCTCTTCTTACGCGGGTATGTATTGAGTGACCATGTTGTATTTTGGGTTTGGAAAGGGTTTTATTGCMGAGACGAGATTCCTGCTGTGGCTCCCCCCATATACATGAAGACCTGTGAACTTATAGTTGCCTCTGTTCCTATGGCTAGTATAAATTGAATGGGAAGGAGAGCTCTCACTGTGCCAGTCAGGCAATAGAAAGACGAGAGGGGAGAAGTCCAAGGAAGCTGGAGAGCCCAAGGCAAAAGAAGTTCCCTTTGCTCTTTGCAAAGGAGCTTTCCGTGGGTCTGTGCTCGAACGGAGTGGCTGGGCAGCAGCGCAGTGCTCCTCCTCCCCAAAGGCACCGCGCACTGCTCCCTGCCTAATCAAGGCTGCTCTAGGGAATAACTTGCATTTATTAGAAATTTATTTGCATCGTCTTGGTTCACTTGAGTTCAGCATGCTGGAAACACAAAGACGTGCTGTATTTTTCAGGCATTTTTTAAATTATATTGTTTCCCCTCTGTGATCATCTTTTTGCTCATGTCACGGACAGTGGGCCCCGCCCGGCTYCGTGCCAAGGCAGACCTTTGGAAACCGAAGCTCCGGCAGCCGCCCGGAGGAGAGGACTTCCTGCGGAGCCGGGCGGCTTGGGGTCCCTCGGGCTCCGACGAGGGCGCGCATGGGGCCCGTGCGCCGGTCCGCGAGCCCCAGCGCAGAGTGCAGCCCGCCAGCACAGCAGCCTGGGTCGCAGCAGCCGCCCGAGCYGCGCTGCGGTGTCGCATGCGCTCCCCTGCGCTCCCCCTCTTGAGGGCCGCAGCAGGTGAGCCGCCCAGCATCAAAGGCTCCTCTTGGTGAAGCTCGGGAGCGCATTTCTCATTAACCACCTCTTAGGAGTATTGCGCTTGCCACAAAGGCTTCTTTTATGTATAAAATAATTGGGTCAGGATTTCTTAATGACTTTTTTTTTCTCATTCAAGATAAACAACTGAAATGAAAGCCAGTTAATTGAAATGGAAGCTTTCCRCATGGCCTTTCTGCTCAAAGCAATGACCCTGGCCATTCCCAGTGTGGCCACAGTCCGGTGTGCAGGGCAACTGATGYGGAGGCAAGAGAGCGAGGGGTCAAAACCCTGCGGTTTCTCAGATTGGGGCTTGAGCTGCATGTCTCTAAGGAAATGTCCCCAGCCTCTAGACTATTTTTCTGTCTTTTTCTCTGTACGTGTGCATAAACAAATATGTGAGTGTTTATCCATAATGGAATAGTTCCAGTGGGAAATAGGGATGAATTGCAACAGTTGAATTTTAGTGAATAAATAGCTTGACAGAGTTTTGTGGGAGGCAGTTTGGTAAATCTATCTGTTAAAAACAGCCTCCGTTCTGCTACATTGTCCTTCTTCTGGAGCTGGAAGATGGAGTTTCCTTCTCCTGCTCGCACAGCCTTGGATCCAGACAGACCTGCCCTCACACTTCGTGACACCTGGAGCCTTTGTCTTCCTCTAGGCCAAGGACAGTTGGCTCCCTTGTGCCCTCTTCCCTCTGAGCTGATAAACTTCTGCCTCGGTGCAAAATTTTTGAAATTACAAGAAAAAGAAAGAAAAATCCAGAGGAGCTGATCCTCATGTTGTGCCAAGCATTTCTGTTGTGCCAAGCATTCACCCTCGGAAGGTTTCAGGGCCATGTGTATATTGAAGACAGGTAAGATGCRCGGAAGCAGCTCTGGCGGGATGCTSGTCTGCCCCGTCCGCTGGCGGGTGGCGGGGGAAAGCCCTCCAGCACCGCCTTGGGCTCCCCTCCTCCAACCACTGGTGGGCAGCAGGTTTCTGCCCTTGCTCATCTCATGAAAATAAAAAAACATTACTCATGGAAGGGAGCACAGCACTCAGTAAACAGCTTTTGTTTATATGCTTTGTTGAGCAGGAATCGACTTAATTATATGCTTAAAGAGAAACATATGCACACGTGCTCTGTTGAGTCGGAGCTCGTGCTGGTGATGGGTGCAGGTTCTGGTCCTTAATTGCTGCTTCAAATACTGATGAAGCAGGGAAGTAGGTACCCGAAACAAAACTGATGCATGGGTTTTGAAGACTTTGTTGTGTAAACAAATGACAGAAAATAGATAGRTGGAAGTATTTTTAATAATCAGTGCTTTATCCTTTTTACAAAARGATGCATTTAAAGTGTATAAATTAAAAATTATTAAAGATTGTTTAAGAACAGAGGCAACAGGAATCACTTTAATTTCCTCCCTTACCATGTATAATGATAGCCTTAGGGTAGGATGAGAAAAAGGTAGAACGCCTTAGTAGAAAGTTATCCACTAGGACTGTGGTTTTTTTGCTTTGATGTAAGTGTGCAGCTAACAAAAATACTGTAAAGGCACAAGCAGCTGCTCCTAGATAGTGTTTGCATTAACTGTGTAGCAGAGAAATCCCAGAGCAGCTACTGGGGGCCCTTTGCTCACTGTGCATTTGCTCCGCGGAGGCTCCGAGCCCAGGGCAGGGAGGTGGCATGCAGGCTGCCCTTGCCATTGCCGTAGATCTTTGGTGCCTGTTTACTCAGGAGATGTTTCCCTTCTCTTGGTGGAGGCCCTGTCCTCCGCTGCTTGAAAGGTGCTTCCATCCTGCGGGTGAAGGGGGTTGTTGGTGCTGCTGGCATCTGTGTCACCAGCAGCTGCACAAGGCAGTGAGCTCTGTGCGTGGCAGTGTTATGTGCATCTCCCCGCCTGTGCAGTAGCAAACCCAGGCTTACGACTGCCAAGGAGTGGGCAGCCCATTTGCTGGGCAGAGCAGACCGAGGCAGGATCAGGCCCGTGACTCGGGGCTGCCAGGGAGACAACCTCACCATCACTTACTCTGCACTTCTGCTAGGACCTTTCTGGAGTGAAACCTGCTGTTTCTCTTCTTGACCTACAGCCCAGGCTGTAGCCTTAGCACACTAGCGCGTGCCAAAGTCCTCCGCTGCTGCGAGGGGCCGGTGGGTTTTGCTGGCAGAAAGCTGCAGCTGCRTTGTGCCTGCCTCTGTGCTGAGGCRTCACCCTGCCATGAAACACAGCCCCTTTTCTGCCTGCCACGATCAGCAACGGCCCCTTCCTCCCAGCCCCAACACTGCAAAACACTCCCCAAACCGCCCCCACGTCACACGTGCGTGTGCCTGTCTTGTTTGCAGACCTCCTGCCTGTTGTGTTTCTCTCTGGGCCCTAACAGTGCAAAACCTTTAGGCCTGTGCCTCACTCACTGTCAAGCAGCAGGACTCGGGGGTTCAGCTTTTGTGCTGCACTGAAGTGACCTCCAGCACAGTGTGCCCAGTCCTTGGGAGCTGCCTTTCGCAGCAGTGCTGCCAGAAACCCCTATTTTGGGTACTTGATACAGTTGATACTTGATAGTTGATACTATCAAGTTTGATACTTGATACAGTTTAACAAAAAAAGAGAGTTTTTCCCTTTGCGATTAGGCCCGCACAGCTTCCCAGACCTGTATTTGCCTAGCGGAGTGCAGGGGAAAGCCGCTGTTCCTGGTGGCTTGGCCTCTGCACCACGTGCCCGGTCGCCCTGGCCCCTGCGGCTCCAGCTCTGCTTGAACACGGGAGAGGTTCCCCAGCAGACAGTCTCACCTCTATGAAGCTGTCACTTGTGTACTGCAAAAGTTTCCCAATTTTCCCTGCTCAAAAGAGCCAGTCGTAAGAGGTAATTGCTCTGTAGTCCAGAGATTTGGGAAGAAATAATATAGTATTAATTATTTAACATCCTCCTGATACCCTAATGTTGCCCACAGGATGTGCATTACTGAAAGAAAGACACAAGACACTTAAATGCTAGGTCTCTATTTTAGTTTTGCTGTATTTAAGAAAGTTATATATTAGGCTGTTATCTAACAGATTTATAGGATAGGTTTATTGTGCCTGTTACTTTCTACATCAGTTTTAAGTTACCTTCTTTTATTTTGCCATCTGCATAATTATATTTTATCCTTTTGCCTGTGTGCATAATTTGTTACCTTGGCAACCTTTGCCATTCTAGCAATTTTTGTGGATTTTTTCAATTTTTCTCATGTGAATATGATATTGGAAAAATAGATATATACCCCAATGGTATGAAACTTCAAGCGACAGCAATGTCTGAGGCTAAAATTAATTAACATGCCTGAATGAAATAAATGGGGAAGCTCTTTTGTGCCTTCATACAACTCTGTGTAGTCTTTTTATAAAGTAGAGTTAACAGGGGGAAAAAAGCAGAACTAGCTGATTTTTTTTTCTATACTGTTCACTCAGTTTAATTAGTTTGGCTTGCAGAAAATGTGACTAATGGTCACTGTGGCATTAGCTAGTTGTGTGCTGATATTTCCTCAGGTTGTCTGCTTGGAATATAAAAGTACCCAGGAGAATCTCTATGCTACAGGTTGGTTGTTTTTTCCGAAGTTTATCACAATTTAAGTATGTTAAAGCATATTAATTCACATTTACCCTAAGGAGCTATTTTCTTGTGCAACCATCATATAGAAATGAGCAARGAGGAATGATAGGAATTTGTCTCTGCATATCTGTAGATTCCTGTCTCTATATGTTTATCTCTACTGAGCTGATAAACCAAAGCAAAAGCTGCTGTAATGTCTGTTTTCTGATATTAGAGTAGGGGTTACGACCTCACTACTGTTACCATTAAACTGCTGGTAGTGGGACTTGCTTGTATTTTTGACCTGATAAGTGATGCTATTGATTAGGATTGTTCCTGAAGTAAACTACATTGATGTGAACTGATGAAATGGATAATAATAAATGTAAGAAGGATGTGATGTACAATAAAATATCTGAGGCCAAAAATGAAAAAAGATGTTCTTAAATATGAACGTCGTTTGTCCCCTTGCAGAAGCTCTGCTGGTGCACAGTCACAAAGTGATTGGATTTGTGGGGTGCTCCTTTGTTTTCTTCTTCTTCTTCTTCTTCTTCTTCTTCTTCTTCTTCTTCTTCTTCTTCTTCTTCTTCTTCTGATAGATAGATAGATAGATAGATAGATAGATAGATAGATAGATAGATAGATGGATGGATGGATGGATGGATGGATGGATGGATGGATATTATGCAATTGGTTATTGCTGGTCTTTTTCAGGCTGTTATTTTAATAGGACTTGGGCTCAAGCTTTGCACTAACCAGAGACACGAGACCCTTACAGGCCATCTCCCTGTGTGTGTTTATGCTGCTGGAAAAAAAGTTTGTAATAAATTTTAGAAAGCCCTAAATATGGTGTCATAAAAGACAAGCATTAAGGTATGTTTTRAAGTACAACAGGAGGCATTTTTGCATACATAACAGCATATATATTAAGCCCTTTGGTTTCTCAGTGTACATTTCCGGCTTGCTGTGTTTTCCCAGGCTTGCAGAGAACGGCACATGTTCACCACTCTACATAAGAGAATTCATGCCCTATTTGACTCCCAAATTGTGATTTATTAACTACATAATAACTCATTTCCAAATAGCTAGCTGATACCACATCAAAGATTAAATGTGATGATTGTTTAAAATTATGATTTATAACCAAACACAGTGCAATTTCTGTAGATTCTCTCCTGTAAATTTAATAGAGGAATTATTGTGTTCTTTTAATTCCAGTGAATTAACTGGTTGTAAAGACAAATGTGCATTTAGACTAATGTATAGATTTCCCTTAGCTCTTGTTTCTGTTCATCATTCATATGCTCCTTTGTTAAGTGGCAGCTTATGTTGAATAATGCATCACTCTGGGTTTGTGCTGTAACTGTAATAATGGGACACACGATGGCAGCTTGGTGTGTTATTCAACAGCGTGGGTCCCACGTTTCTGATGTGGGAGGAAATCAGCTCATCCATCCAAAAATATCCTGTTACCTCTGCTCACCTGTGCAGCAAGTCCTCTTTGTTCCTCTACACATTCCTTGACTGTTGAGTTTTTAGCACCTTAAAATACCAGTGCTATTAACTTTACTCTCTCTTTTTTGAGGATGTGTCTTATTGGAAATTTTAAAATGTTGCTACGGATTCCCAGCATAGCATCATTCTAGCAGACATCAGCAAGGCATTTGTTAATGTAATGTAATGTATTAGCGGTTTGAACACTCATCATGAAGTCCAAGGTTCAGACACAGGCTGCAGGTCGCTGTTTAGCTGGAAGGTCAGCCAGGAGGAATTTTACCTATATTCCACACATGATGTAATTTTTTTTCTTACTGCTCAGAACTCTCCATGAATCTTCAGYTTGTAATCTGTTAATTAGATGTGAGTAACAAAAAGCAAAAACATGGAGGTTGCATTTCACTATTTGTATTAATAAAATAAAAGCATGCGTGTTTTTCAAAGAGACCATGTAGTACTACTACAGTCTTGTAAATTTTGTTTAAAGAAGGGTTAGGGATGGAATGAGGGAAATGAAGAAGCAACATTTACTTAAGATAGTAATTTTGAGGGATTGAACTGTAGACATCTTTTCTGCAGGTAGTGGCGGCAATATCACAGAACATGGGAATTCACTCTGCAGAGCTGACACTGAAACAAGTGCACATAGGCAAGAAAAAACACCAAGCACCTTGACGGGATGCAGCCTCTCGCGTCTCCTTCAGTCCTGGAAAGTTACTGTGAGTTGTCTTCTTTTGCATGAGTTTTAGCTGGTTGTTTTATACTACAATAACTTCACCCATCTGTGAGCTGAGTATTTGGGGTTTGTTGTCTTTAGTGTGACTGCACATTTGGGTAAAGATGAACAGCAACTAGGAAGGTTTGAAAGACGTAAAATGGGTCTCCCCAAGATGAAGAAATTAAACCATGTGAGTTTATAAATACTTTAAGCTGTTAGGTTTACTGTTTGGGGAAAACTTTTTATACAGCTTTATGATCTATACAGGATTTTGTCTAGAATGATAACACTGATGAACAGCTTGCTGCCCTTGCAGGGACCACATGTTGGTGATTTCAACTTTGGTTTCCATGTTCTGTAAAGCACTATGCTTATTGCCTGTCTGGATTTTAATTTGTTCTGCCGAACAGCTTTTCTTTAAAGAGCATAAACTCTAATGTATGCACGGAATGCATCCCCAGAAGTGGGGAGAGACTTTTTTGATGCTGCTGTATTTGCAATCATAAAATGTAATGGATCGTGAATGATCATATAACTTAGCTAAGAAACTCTTCTTAGCAACCACTGTACAGAGTAATTTTATCAGAAAGCTATGAAAAATGCTGGCTGCTGTTGGAAGTATTGTTGGAAAGATGATGTGGGAGTCCTGAATTTTCAAAGTAACCGTTAAAGTGGGGGATTGGCAGCAATTATAGCGTGGAAGTATTTAATAATATCTTGATTTTAAACATGTTGGTAATTATGACAAATATGGGTAAATAGTAAATGAATATGTGGCTTGAGGAGTAGTGGCATTTGCAAGGTCTGAAACCAAGTGGAACTGACTGAATTTATTGGAGCACTTGGAGTAGAACGTGCTCACAGAAAGCAAAGGAAGTATTTCCTCAGAGTGCTATTTATCAAACTGCCAATATTTTTTTCATCATGGTGATTCAGGAGTTTCCATTGATCTGTACCTTTGATCTGTACAAGTTGGGTCTCATCCTGATATGGGTGACAAGATCCTCTTGGAATGAAGGTTTCTCACTCTTGAGGTTATTTTTTTAATATACAGTTTCACATTTCCATTTAATTCCATGGCTTGTATGCTTTCATATTAGCACATTATTTTAAAAGAAGGCTCCTCAAGCAAAATAGCCATTAATAAAGACAGACTAAAGCACCAGACTGTCACTGCTGACACGATAGGTGCGGACTGGAGGCAATTTCCAGAGCTAGTAAAGAGTGAGCACGGATGGGCGTCTCCTGGAAAGATGTGCTTGTCTGCCTGCCTGTGCCACGGAGGTGACTCCTGTGCCACGGCGTTCTCCAAGAGGGGAGCAAAACCCTCCTGTAGCRGCTGTGGTTCACGTGCAGTGGTTTGGGCCCCCTGCTGAGTGGCTCTGTTGTGCGGGTGCTAGCACGGTAGCCTGCGTGCCCGCCTTGGGGCCAGCCAGCAGCAGTGCCCGCAGCTGGGATGCCTGACAGCCCCGGGGAGGGCACCCTGCGTGGTTTGGGGCATGAGCAGCACCCATGGCCTGGCTGCCTGACAGCCCCGGGGAGGGCACCCTGCGCCCTGCATGGCTTGGGGCGCGGAGTGACGCTTGCACTCCTGGGTCCTTCACTTGTGTCAGGGTGACACCATGCGCACGGTGCTGCTGCCCTTTGGCCGTGCTTCCTTGCCGGCATGTTCTCTATCTCCTGAGAAGTTACTCACGTGAAAGCCCTGCTGCCATCTGTGGGGATGGCTGGAGGGAACTTGGTGAGTGTGTTTACATGAGCTCCTCGAGATCTGTCTGATGAGAGCTAAAATTGCCTCTTGATTTATTGGAGCTGATGGCCCTTAAGGAAAGACCATTAGTCTTTTGAAAGAACATAAGTGGGCTCTAGATCAGGCTTCATGTCATTAAGCAGCCATATTTCCTGATTCTTGGAGATGTATGCACTGGATTCTTGCAATGATATTTGAATTAGGTATTATGAGCCTGATGTAGGAAGTAATGGGTGACATTCTATAATGTAAGTTATAAAAGAAATTGGAATAGAAGAGGGTAATGGTTCCAGAGGGGCCTAGTGGTTATTAATCTTGTCGTCCCTCTTCCCTTTGTCACCTCCCCAAGTCAGGGCCTGGTACTGAAGCAGAGAGCACGGAGRCCAATACAGATAGCTTCAACCTGCCTGGTGAATTCAGGCCTGCTCTGATTTTGTGAACGTCAGTGGCACTGCTCCCTCTCCGCTCCATGCAGTTAAAAACATGTCTATGGAGTGGGAAAAAGAAAACATCCTTAAAGACTTAAAATAGAATGTAAAATAACTGAATGACTGCAAGCAAGAGCTTGCTGTAGAAATTCAAACATAAGTTTTCTTGTAAAACTGAGATTACAGAGATGTCGTTCTTGTGTATAAAATTTTCTTTCCCTCTTCTGGAGGTCAAGGCAGGTTGTTCTTTTGTATGAATTTGATAGTTTGAAATACTGAATTTGAAAAAAAAAAGAAATTTCAAATCACACTTGAAGTAGAACTAGTTGAAAAGATTTTATATCTCTAATTTTTCTCAAAAAGAAAATCTGTAGGCCCAAGTGACTGAAGTCTGCACTGTACTAAGTGACACGGAGCTGCATTGTGAGTTCCTGTCCCTGCCTGGCTAGAGGTGGCAGATTCCTTGTCACAGCCACATGGTGGCTGGAGGACCTCAGCTCTGTACGGCTGTGGGTGGATCACCATATGAATGCTCCTTAGGTTTTATAAACTCCTTAGTATATAGAAAATAACCTAGACGTTCTCCTTAGCCTCCCCGTTACCCTGTTGAGGAAGAGCTTTCCTGCCTGCATTTACAGTGATGCTGCTCCAAGGCCTCTGCCTTCTCCTGGGTAGGGGAAAGGTTTCTGTTGGTTTATTATGTGCTTTGTTTTCCTTGGGAGGAGGAGCAGGGGAACTGAGGGCCAACTGCAATAAATCTTTTTGTTTTTCCTTTAGTGAGGGGAGTCCTTCCTTTTTTTCTCTSTGCAGGTTTCCGTATATATTCTGTATAGTCTATTCAGTGGCAGAGCACAGGCAGTGGGAGACAAATTTGACTGATTTACAAAACAGGAGTGCAGCCAACATATTTTGCAGATTCAAGTTAGTTTTTTAAAAATACATGCTAATTTTTTTGAGCATTAACCTGAGAACAAGTACTCCTGATAAAAAGGTTAATCTTGTCAGATAACTCAGTGGCACAGGATCTTTCCTGAGCAGGAATTCTGAGCTTGTATTCAGAGCATGAATAGCAGAGACCGTAGCACAGAGAAAATTAGAGGTGAGCTTGTTTTTCCTCCTTCTTGATTATAGAGCTGAGTGCTCGCACTGCTCCCTTCCCTGAAAGCACTCTGCAATCACCCTCTGCACTTCCTTTTCGTGCTCACCCACTACTCAATTAAGAACTCATTTAACTGCACACCTGCAGTGTCTTTAACCTGAACTGTAGCTTTTAACCCCCTGCATCTACATAATTATAATAGAGCCTGTGGCTGCTTGACTTAAGCCAAATAAAAATGGCAAGACTTATGAAAGTAAAACTTCTATATCATTTAAAACCACTTCGTAAACAAGAAGTGCTACTTCCGTTGTTGTTGTTGTTGTTATTAGCACTGAAGATAAAAAATGAGATTTGCCTGCGACTTTCAGAGGATGGACAGGGTGGGGAGCTGACTGAGAACAGCCTGGCCCCRTGAGGGTGGCCGTGATGGGGGCCATCCCTGACCTGTCCTCACGGGGAGCTGTACTGCGTCCGCGACGGCCCGTGCGGGGCCAGGCGCCTTGGGAAGCTGGGCTGCGTGCTGTGCTCAAGGTCGGCTCTGCTCTCTGCGCGTGCTCTTGCAGCGTGGCCTCCGCGTGGGTAGGGAGCACCCGCTGTTTAGTGGAAGAGCTGAGTCCCTGCCGCYGGAGAGCGGCTGCGAGCCGTGCGAGTGCCTTCCCCTCAGGAAGGGCCCTACACTGCAGACACGCGCAGTGTGGAATAGTAATCACCTCTCCCTATACAACCCAGTACGTCCTGTAGCCTTCCCAGGAYGTGTATGCAGGCTCCCCAAAGCAAGTGTTCATGAGTAACTGAAAGCTACATGTAAGCAGGCAGCAGGAAAGAACAGTCAGCCTCATGTTCTGGCTCAGTGAGCTTTCAGCAAGGACATAAGCAGGCACGTACTTGCCGGCTGATTGCAATTCACAGCCAGAGAAAATCTAGGCTAGCTGGGCTCCGTCACAAACACCTGGTATGGGAGGGATTCTTTCTTGCCAAGCCAAAAGCTCCTTCCTGAAAGTGGGAATTTTACAGGCACCAGAAGGTGCTTCCGTGGGCTGCTGCTGGAGCTTGTGAAGGGCCAAGCAGCACAGGGAAGCCCAATGCACCRGGCAGAGCAGCCAGGAGCTGCAGCCCCGCGCTGCAGGGCAAACCAGGCAGCAGGAGGCCGGCCAGGCTCCCCCAGGCTCGCAAGAAAGCAGGCTGCATTCAGCCAGGCCACAACAGAAATCAGGCTTTTGCACGTGTTGCTTTGGGGGCTTGACTAGTTAAACATGTTGCAAGGTATGTGTTATCTGCAGTATGAAACTGGGAAGGGTCGCAGCAGAAGGGCCTAAAAGGGCCATTACTAAATTCTGCATATTTTCTTAAATGAAAGGTTATGAATCTTACTGCATTTTTCAGCCATGTAAAATTTRTCAACATTTGGTGCAACTGTTTTTCCACTATTTAACAAATTATTTGAAATTGTTATCTTCTGTTGCTCTGGCTATTCAGTTCATTGGCTCTGTCAAATGTTTATTGAAATAAAGCTCCTAGGTGCCAGAGTTTCTTTGTAGCCTGGATAAAAAGGACCAAAATTTCCATGATATTCACAAATAACCATTGCAGAGTACTTAACAAATAATAGTTGCAAAATCTCCATTGATTTTAACAGGTAAGCAACTTGTGGAGAAATTTGAAAGCACTCTGAAAGTGACCTAAAACATTTTTCTACCAACGCAAAATGCCAAGGTCTTTAAGTATTATCGTTGGATCTTCTGAACACCAAATACGTGCTCCCTGCTGCTGTGGCATTTGTGGGGATATTGTTGTTAGCTTGGGCTCAGGGATGTAATGTACAAGGGAGAAAGAACATGAGGAGTTTGAGGAGACGTAAATCGCATGATAGCACATTTGTTTAGCAGAGCCACTAAGTTCATGTACACTGATTCAGTTTCATGGTGCTTTTACCTTTGCAAATTTATCCCACTAAGGAATTCCACACACACATGAGAGAGGATTTCACTGAAAATGTGTCCTACCCTTTTTTTCTTTTACAATCAGTGGTAAAGAGATGATTTTTTCAAAGACACCTGAGGGGACACCTAAGAGTTATTGGGTGTATTTTCATACCAGTGTTTTTATTTGTAAGAACATTTGTAACATGGTAAAACCAAGTTCACTTGGAGCTTTTAGAGTTTCATCAGAACCGCTAAGCTGCTGAGCTGGAAGTGTAGTATACAGGAGGATTTTTATTGTGCTAACAAAAATAACAATTGAAATATATATTTTTAATGTTGTCTAAGTTAACCATTATCAGACTTACACCTTTCAGCTATGCATTTCAGTCCGACTGAGCGGTGTTTGTGCCGTGGTGCACAGCTGTGCTCATTGGCATGCTCTGACTGTAGCCATTGGTGCCTGGGATTCTTGTTTGCTCAGCTTTCTCCTCAGAGGATGATGCTATTTATCCTGATACTAAACCTTCAAGCTGACTTTGTCTAACTCAGAGTGACGTTTTGATATCTTCTCCTGAGATGTGACTAACAGTGAGATAATGCAGGAGAAGCAAAGCCCGGGCTGCTGCTGTGCAAACAGAATGTGCCTGGAAATGCCAAGTGGAGGACCCGTGAGGTCCAGGTTGTGCCCTCGGCGCGACAGGAGCCCTGTTCGCTGCTTGGGCCAAACAGCGATCACAGGAACTTTTCAATCTTTTTATTCTCTTGTCCTTCTCGCATCACACCTGTGCACAGAAATAAAGCCAGTGTTGTCCTCCATAAAATATTGCCTACTTTATTTATCTACTTGATGACATGCAAATTCAACAGGCAAAAATGTTTACACCAGCCTTAGCTGAACCTATTCAAAATTGGCTCATAAAATAAGTTTGTAAGCTATGCAAAAAAATCCCTGGTTTACGAAGACTGAGTGCATATTGAATTTATGCATACTATATAATTACAGCATGTAATTCCTATAATGTAAAAAAGAAATATCAGTGTTACAGTTCTAAATCCCATGCTGGAAGTGCTTTGTCCTTGAGAAGCTCGCAGAGGGCTGTCTCCCACAGAGACTGAGTAATAACTAGCTTTAAAAAGGGATTAACACATGCAGTGCTTCATTGAATGGGGCCTAATCCTGGCTGTGACTTTCAGGTTCCTGTGAAGTGCAAGTGCTGGCCAAAATGGGAAGCAGCTTAGAAATGTTTGGATGCGACAGCAGAGTTGTTACAGCAATGACAATATTTTGAAAGGAACAGGTGGGGTTGGTGAATATTGGAATACACATGTGCTGTCGGCTCAATAAGGCCTTGTCGTGCCGCCCGCTGTGCTTGTAGGGAGTCGGGGCAGCCAAAGCTCATACCTGGGTGCTTCTTCGTTGCCCGGCAGAGCTGCTAGGCAGCCTCGCAGTGGGACCTGAGCCCAGGGGCCCCAGAGGGGAGACACATCAGCGTTAACAGAGGGGGTTATCCTGGCTGGGGCGTCTCGCTGGCAGGTCTGTGCTGTTGTTGCGGCCTGGCTTGTCCTTGTGACCCCGCTTCCTAAGCTCTCACCCATGGCCTCGAATAGCAACTGTCTCCAGTACCTTCTCAGAAGAGTCACGAAAATCCCCRAGGCCCCTGTGTTGTCCCAGTGGGTGCTGCTGGGTGAAGTGTTCTTGCCGCTCGTCTATGCCCGTGACTCCAGGGCGACAGGGCTGAACAAAAGGCAACCACAGGCACCTACTTCTGCAGAAGGAAGTATTCTCTTTCTGACACGATGCTTAAAGCAATGGGCCAAGAGGAGAAATTCCCCATGAGRTTAAGCAACCTGCAGCCAGAGCACACCGAACAGAGGCTGATGGGGAACATAGCTATGTCTCTGTGTGTGTGTGTGCAGGCAGCTTATACACTTACAAAGGAAATGCACATTTTGGAGCAGTGTTTATGGTCATAGTTGTTTCTGCTGACACAGAAGTTGAGGTCAGTGTGTAGGGGCTTTGATCATCTGAGTCATTAATTTTGTTTCTGACTTTTAACTGCATTTATTTTGGCTGCAGAGTACATCCCATGAATTCCATCATATTTCTTTCTACTTCAAATGTGGCAGGAATCTTATCTAAAAATTGAGATCAAAGGTAAAATTCAAATAATTTGCCTTCTGCAAGACTGCACATGTATAATCAAGAGCCAGACTTATCCCCATAGTTTTATGTTTTAATCCTATAGTTTTGTGGTTTAAAAGTATCTATATTGTAAGTGTTTTYCCATAGTGTAAGAAGTTTTTTCTGATTTCATTTCATCCAAAAATTATTATAATACTGAAAAATGATTGACACTTTCCTGCATATCAGTTCTTGCTTATGAAGAGCTTTTGTGACTTACTGAAGTCAATTCAAATGCAACTTTGATCCGAGTGTCTATTTTTGGGCTTGTCTAAACACATGTGAATAGAGGAACTCTTTAATTTAAAACATATTCCTTCTTTTTTCATCCAGGAATTTTCTTCTTTCAAAGAAACCTTTAAAAGCTTGCATCAAAATTCTTCTCTCGATGACAGGTAGAGACTCATTAGAGACTGGAAATGAAGTTAAATCTAGATTACATTTTCCCCCTTCCTTGTGGATTTTCAATAATTTCCCAAAGATTAATTGACAAACTTTTGGGAAACCAGATCTGTATGCTTGCATATTCCCTAAGGAACTTCTCCTGCCTCAATCAGGAAGGGACAGCTTCTCAGAAGCAGGTGTGTATGAGGATCTTCTGTTTCTCCCTGCTTGCTTATTCCCAGTGCTCAGGAGACAGGTTGCTTTTGTTCTCAGTGCCGTTTCTGCTGCCTGCTTACAGGTATGTGAACAGGGGGTCTCGTCCGTGCCTGTGGAAGGCGAGGCAGCGCTGGGGAACGGCGGTGCGGAACGCAGCTAGCCCACAGAACACCTTTATCTAGTCTCCGAGCCCTTACGGCTCTAGGAGGCGTGCGCGATGCAGCTCACACCCAGGAGCGTGTGCTGCTGCAGCGGTTTCTTTGTGCAAGCTGCGGAGCAGACCCTTGCAAGTTGTCTTGTCAGTGCTTAAGATGGCAATTTCTGTGTTGCTTATGAACCAGAACCGTCCATCTTAAGACGTGCCTGCAGGATGCTGTGCCCGCTGCCCGTGCTCGAGGAACCCAGCTGCATGCTGTGCACGTGCAGAGAGAAAGGGCTGCACCAGAGTGAGCAAAGGTGCTTGGGTTGCTAGTTGACTGCCTCTTCAAAGGGGGAAGCTGCAGCAKCTGCAGGGCTAGCAGCCATGGATCCCCTGGCCCAGTTTGTCTTACCACCAAGTCTGGGCCCCCTTGCACATCTCAGCAAGAAGTGGCTCTGCGGGCTGCACCCGAGGGTGCCGTGCTGAGATGGGACGGCAGAGCCTTCGCTCCATCCAGCTGCGAGGGGCAGCGCCTCCTCCCCATGCAGCGTGTGCTGCCTGCCCAGCACTTCCTGAAAACGTAATCTGTGTTGTACCGAGGCTCTGAGGAGAAACTCCATGCATGTCCTTCACACTGAAAATTATCAGGGCAACTTAGACATACCTTTAAAATGTTGGCATCACAGGCATGCCTATTACTGTACTTCCATATGTGCACCCTACCTGACTGTGACCTAAATTTCCTCTTCTATCTTCCACATAATTAATGAAGTTGAAATGACAAAGTACAAAGTCAAGTTGTATTACTGAAACTGGATTGGGGCTGTTATTAACATGTTAGCTCATTTGCATAATGAAATCAGATGGCTTTAGAGTGTTTAAGCTTTTTTTTATTTTAGATGTAATTGTCACTGTATCTTTCATTATTAACTGAAAAAAATAATGCATGAATAATGTGTATGGACTTTTGGAACGATTGATTTAAAACTAAAAGCCAGAGTGAATTAAATGTCTCATAGTGATGTGATCTGGCATCAGTGAAGGACAGTAATTGTTTTAATACTCATTTAGCCTTAAGTGTAATTCTACATCTCATGCTAAAGGAAGACCAAAAGCTTAAGCTCCAAGATAGATGACTGAGCTGTGTTAGATTTGCAAAGTTCTCTACATACAGAAGTCTTAGTCGTCTTGGAAACTTGCCCCCGTTGATGCAGATTGAATACCTACAGAAATTCTTCCCCATGCATACTTAGGAGACAGACAGTATTTTGCACTCAATACTAGTTTCTAGTAAGGAATTCAACGAACTTTCAGGAGACTTGTACTGCTAGTGGAAATTATTACAGGCTGCTGGTTGATTCAATCTAAAAGTAATTTTTCCTTAAATTAATGAGAACAGATGGTCAAGAGTTGGACTTATTCTGAAAATGTACATATTCAGAAAGTGACTTTTAAGATTGAAATCACTAAGTACTTAGCTGTTTTTGTAATTAAATAAGCAAGAAAAATAAGCCAGTGTTTGACCTATTGTCAAACCTATTGACCTATAYGTTTCATCTGTTTATGCTGAATGTGCAGGTGTAAAACACTGTGTGTGTCTGTATTTTTCAGCTGTAATTCCTTTRATCTGCTTTCTGATGTGACCTTCTAATAGCTTTCAGAAGTCTCTTCCAGTCTTAAAYGGACTGCGACATCAGTTGGTGTATGCTGGTCCCTCAGTAAGTCGCTAATTATTTATAGGCAAACTGTTCTGAGCATTTYTAAAAGGCACTGAAAAAAAAATCAGCCAAAAGCCTACTGACCCAAACGAGCCTGGGAGAAAAGTTGCCATTCAGCACTTTGTAGGCAGAGCTGCTCCCAAGCAGCAGCTTGAATGAACTGCAGAGTTTATGATCAAGTTTCCTGCCTCCTAAGGTTGTATTGTTTAAACTGATGTAAGTAAACCTGGAAAACGAGCACTTCCCAAGRAAAGGTATCAGGGAAACACTGTTGACAGGAACACCACACCAAAACCTATTTGCAAAAATTCCTTTACAAATCCAGTGGATTGRCTGTAGTTATAGTTTTGGAATGTGTATACTTTGGATTGCTATGGTGCTTCGCTAAAAATGTAAAGTATTAAATTCCATAAAACATTTAGGGAGAAAAAAAAGCATGTGTAGAATGCTGAGCTGCAGAATGGCTGTGGGTATGCTGGGAGAAAGTGGAGCGGAGAGGAATCTCAAATCCTGCCTGCAAAGGGGGAGCAGTGGAGGTGAAAGCCTCTCTCGTCACTCATGCTTATCTGAAGGCTGAACAAGGATATAATAAGCAGGTATTAATTGGCACCTATTTACTATTCACCCGACTATTTTCCTTACGATAAACTGACAGTTTTGAAGGAAATTGTGGTGTTGCGCTTCAGTGCCTGGTATGTGTTTAGCAGCCTCTGAACCAGCTTTCCTCTCCTGATACAGATGACATTTTTTACAGTTCAACCCTAAGTTTACAGCTGAAAGCAATCACCTATATGTCTCTATTATGGTCCAAGACATGAAGAAAGCTGCAATATAGTTTAAGAGAAGGGAATTCTTTAAAATAGGCTTAATGTGAAAAAAAGATAAGTTACCAAGCAATTCTACCTAAAATGTTAAAATATTCCTCTTTTTGATGGACAAGTCCTTAGCTTTCATAAAGATTATTCAGAGCTCAGAGGAAATATTGTTATTCCATTTTCACAAACTTTTAAACTCAGAATGAAAGATGTTAAACAGATATTACAGTTACAGAGAGAAAATATTTACAATATCAGATAGAAATAACTTTTATTCTACCCACCATGTCCTTYAAATTTTGAGAAGTTGCACTAGGATTTTGAATTGTAGATCATACTGAACAAGAATCCTGGCTTCAGAACTCCTCACTACTTTGAAGATTAGATATAGATCCAGAACATGGATTGTGCAATAGAGGCAGACTTAAGATTTCAGTCTGTAATTGAGCTCTAGAAGATAGTGTATCTAGAATGAAACTTCCTTGACAAACCAGTAATCTGTCAGTGAATAATGAATTCTGTATTCATTTCATTCAGGCAAACTGTGTGCAGGGATCTGCTGATGTKAAGCTGCTTCAGCATATCCCAGTGTTGTTATCACCTGCTGAATGAGTTTGTCTCTGGTAGGTGGGGAGGAGGCGTTGTGTAGGATACACTGCCAGCTTTGTCCTCCCTTGCTTTGTTGTGGGGTTACGTGCCGCAGTGCTTAAGACTGCATATATTCCCCTTTTCCTTCAAGCAGATACTGTGTTGCCCCTAGAGAATTTATAGGACGCAGCCCTTAGGAGCAGCAGAGCCCGCTAGGAAAAGGAGGCAAAGGTGCAGATTGACAGCGGAAGAGGCTCAGGAGGGAAGAGGCTGGAAGCAGCCATTTGGGAATCTGCGCAGTTCCCAACTGAACCTGAGAAGCTGCGGAGGTCAGCAGGGAACAGTTTCTTACTGAAATGTGCAACTTTTCCCAGAGTTCACAGCTGGGTAGGAAAGTGTTCGGATAAAAGTGTGCATTTTCAGTAACAAACATTTTAAAGAAAAATTCTCTTTCAGCTCTACCTCTGTTCAGTGAAGGAGGATATATTTTTGAGATAAGTGTTTTTATATTCTAAGCCAGTTATATTGGTGGTCCTTTGACTGTTGTACCGTAAGGTTTTTTCTGTTTTTACAGGTAACCATATTTTAAAGACTTGAAATCCACTGAATATGGAGGGAACAGCTGCTATAGCAAATGTACTCTTTGATGCAAGCAGCTTAATACATGAGGAGGTCTGGAAACTGAAAAATTGCTTAGCTTTGAGGTGTCACAGACATGATAGGAACAACCCAAGCAGGTCTCGTTAACAACCTGTTCAGGAAAAAAAAAAGGAGAAGCTTTTCAGAAAGGTTCAGATATATGTTTTCAAGTGCAAAAATGAGAAAGAAACACTGGATGTTGCATTGGATTTTTGTGTAGGAAAGAAATAGAAAATATTCTCTTTCCTAAGGCAAAAAACAGTTCTTCTCTGACGTATTTTCTGAGATTTCACACCTTGGTTGTATTGCACAATTTATTAGCAAAGGTCTGGGCTGCAACCAGAACATAATCCTCTTAGATGGTAGCTTTCCTACTTGTTTTTCTACTCAGCTGACCTTTACAACTTAGTAGTCATGATGTGTAAAATGAACAGTATAGAACACCTTCCCTGTCTCAAAATCTATAACTGGAATGGAAGGCAATTAAGTATAAATGAAATACAGAAATAATTGGGTCCCCAAACTCTATATCTTTACTACTCATTTACATGAACAGGAAGATTGGTCTGGTTTTAAGGCTGATACAGATTTTGCCATAAAAAGCTACCAGAAATTTTGTTGGTTATCTGTTTGCCTCAGAAAATATTGCACAGTTCTGAGTTTTGCTTACTTTTTGCTGAAAACCGTAAAATCTTTTCCCCCTGCATTAGCTTGCAAACTGCAACAACTCCTAAAAAAGCAAGCAACTCCTCTTTGCTATTAGTGTGAATCTCAGCAGGGGAAAGGTCTATTTTCATGTCTTCTAAAAAACAGTTTTTCGGAATCTGAGGTGGCTTTTCCATTCTATTTTAAGCCATGGGAGATTCTATTATTTTGATGTACTTGTGTCAGTTTTAACATGGAGAAATCTAATTGTGTATGTGTATTTAACATTATTTCTAGTGCATTTTATAAAACATATCCGAGGAAAGAGTAAGGAAAGGGAAAATGTGTTGTGTGGTAGTAAGTGCAGAGTGACATAAATCACTTTTTAGTCACTTTTTACTTTAAAATAGCAACTCCCACAACCTACATGTGGGTGGATAGTCTTTATATGGTTCAGCGTCAAAATCCAATCACGATGCCACCATAYTTCTCTCTAAGAATAAGCTGGGTTATATCGCTCCAGGAGACTTTTATTAGATCCATTTAGACTTTGTTCATATTTTTTAAATGGAAGCAGCGCCTTGTTGTAGTAGCGCTGACTGGTGCTTCTGTGCAAAGTGTTTGAACCGCCTCATAGGACCAGAGAGAATTCCTTCCRTCTTAGGCTGCATATTCCTTGTGTTGTGAAACCAGTCAAGGTGATGTACTGGCAGCAATATCGGCCACTTMAATAGGGTTTTCAGGGTCATCTAATTATGTCAAATAAGGCTGGAGTTGACTGATTTATCAGAATCATTGTTTTGATTTAAAAGAGATTTTATATACGTATTTTCTCCATATATTTATGTATATCTGCATTTGTCAAAAAATTAAAAGAGAATCACCATTTCCTTCACAGTTAAAAATAAGGAGGAAAAAATCAGTGARAATCATAGAAAGGTTGCTGTGGAAACACAGAAAAGAACACTGAAAAATGTCTTTGAGAAGATAGGTCAAGAAAAGTAGACTGAAAAATCTATTATGTCCAATTATAAACAAAGAAATCTATTAGGAGATTGTTTTCTTTGTTTTTATTTGAKAAGTTCAAGAATAGATAAAGTACTTGCTTTGTTAAATGCATATACTTGCTGTAAATCTGTTGATGAGTTTATGGCAAGGAAGCAAAAGTGATGAACAGGGTCATTCTGTAACTGAGCAAAAAATAATGAAATTGATTTCCGKCTGCAAGGATGTGCTGGGTTGAGAAAAATGGACTGTTCACAGTCTGTTCCTCCTAAAGAGATACCGATTTGCGTGGTCAACGTGTATACCAACAAATGTGCGAGCCGAGCCAGGAAGAAACATGCTCTGTGCCAATCCATCTGCTCTCTGCACGTTGCTGAACTGTGCAGGTTTGGCTGCTGGTACAGGAAAATGGCAGTGTGCTGTATAACAAAGTGTGCTGCTGTATAACAAAGGGACACGTTAGCAAAGCTGAAATCCACATCAGGATTTTCATTAGGATATACCATCCACTCTATACTTTGGTTGATGTGCCATAGCTAGAACACCAGTAAGAAAGTGAGAAGGAAAAATAGGGCTATTCATAACACCTCTGCTCAGGCAGGGCCATTGGAGCCACAAGCACAAGTGCTTGTGTGGCAAGATTTATAAGCCGTTATGCTGGCTGTTATTGTTTTATACCATTCTTGCAGAGTACAGTGGCCACAAACTGACTGAAAGCATCCAGAGCTTATTGCTGAGTCTGCTGTCAAGTTTTAATTTTGGATCTAGGTCATGCTGTGCTTTCCAGCATTGTCAAAGACTTGTTGGAGGAGCTGAGGATGTAACAGAAGTGTCCTGTGGGAAGGGCAGGCCCAATAGAGCACTATGCGGGCGTAAAGGAAGGAGACCTATTTTTTTTCTCCTTGCAGAAGATCTTATTTAAATCTTAATGTTAGTCTGTCTGTGGATGGAGAAATCTGAAAGATAACTGACACATTTTCAGCTGCCCTAGATTGCAAGAAAAGGTGATAGGGCAGATGTTAGCATCGAGTCACTGCTGGTCTCCTGAAGGAGCAGTATTCTTGTCGCTGGCCCCAGTGCATGTTCCCAGCAGGCTGAGAGAAAATGACAGCTACAGGCAACCAGGCAGCTGCTCTCGCACACAACGGACAAAATACAAGTGAAATGGAAAATATTTCACTTCATACAATAAGAAAGACTTATGTTCAGCAAGGAGAATTATTAGATGAAATTCAGAGCTCTGAGGTGGGCTTTTTCTCAGCAGCTTTCAAATGCCTGCCTGCAAACTCCTTTACCAGCAGGCTTTAGAACAAAGCTCTCCTGCAGCACAGACGTCAGTTTGATAATGAGATGAGACTTATTACGAGGCTGAAATTAATTTCTCTTTGTTAAATTTATCTGTGTAGAACAGTTATAAAATTGCTTACAGCAATCAAGATTCTGGTAGTTTGCCAGCTTTTTAACAGATAAGCAGTTTTGAAATAATTATTTTCCAATAGTGTCATTGAAGTTGCGAACATTTTTGTTCCTCCTACTCTTTCTGCTTTTGTTTTTAATTAAATATGGGGGGGAGGGGTATGCATTTTCTAGAAATGTATAATGAACAGGCTGTGAATACCAAGTGTGAATATTGTAATATTGTACTTCTCTTTCCTTTCAAGTGTTCCCTGGAGACATCGTAAGACTTAGGACAACTTCTGTACCGTTCTATTTTGTAAGATATATATTTAGGACTAGTTATGCTAGGATGCAACATATTCTGTAACACTATTTTTTTATATATATATATAATATATATCTATCTCTACCCAAGTGCTATATGAAGATACCTTTATGCATCTTTGTATTTAGCTTCAAAAAAGCAGTTGTGCTGTAAAGTTACATAAAAACAAAAAACTATGGAAAATAACAAATGGACACATTAAAGTGTGTTTCACTCCTAGTCAAGATTGTGTACTTAGATGAAAATATATGGGTAAAAGGGAAAGGAATGTGAGGAGGAGCAGGTTTCTCTCTCCTTGTGACTCTCCTGTGCGTGCTGTTCAGGCCTGCATCTTCCCTGAAATGCTGCGTGGGGCAGACGGTCCCTCTGAGGCCCTGCAGAGTTTGTGGCCTCCTCTGAAAGACAGTGCCGGGCTGCGAGTCACCGTTGTGGTGAACAGGAAGAGGGCCCTTCCGGCCTCCCTGCAGGCAGAGGGGCACAAGAGGTGCTCCCACAGGCAGAGGCAGTGCGGCTTCTGGCAGGAAAAGCTGTTCCTGAAGAGGGCGAGAGGGCCGGCCGCACGGCACAGAGGTTGTCGCTGCCCTTGGTGGTGCGCTGGTTTCTTTTTGCATTGGGTCAGGAGGGGAAAGACTCCTTAGGACGTTGTGTGCTACAGTTTCTGTGGAACGTGTTGTCCAGGCTGGCAGGAGGTGTGATCAACCTGCAAATTACTTCTTTAGAATTATGAGAGTGTAATCACTGCAAATTAAAATACTGCTCAAATCCTGAGGCTATTATTTCCCAAGTTGAGTTGCAAACTTACTGTATTTTTTACTGTTTATTTTCTGTGTGTGAACAAGATATAATTACTGATAAGTTAGAAAAATAACATGGATAGATTACTAATTTTTTTAAAGCATAACTGCAAAGCTATGGTTAAAAGGTCTTTTTGAGAATAACAGATTCGCAGGAAGTTTGTAGAATTGGTTGATGACACTGARTGGGAAACAAAGCAACTGCAATGGATTTACCAGACTTTTTCTCTTGCCTTGTTAGGAATATGTTTGGAATACATGCAATGCAGTAGATTTCAGAAACCAAATTAGAAATTCCTGAGCACCAAATTAGAAATTCCTTGGTTAGTRCTGTCCCTGATTTTTTCCTCTCTATTCAGGTGTGCCTTTGGGATTTGACTGCAATCTCTCTCTTCCATACCTATTGTTGTTAAATTGGCACTTTTCCCTTCTTTTCAGAGGAGTTACRGGATGAAAATATTTTCAGTGACAGCAAGGTTGCAGTGTTGGCTCTAGCAATAACTCCTTCCTCCTGAAAGGGGCAGGGGAAGAGAAGCTGCACTATAAGTGCGGGGCTCAGTGAGAAGTCACCAAGGGGAGTTCAAAGAGTCTCCAGCACCCATGTGCAGTCTTACCTGCCTTGGCCTGGGAAGTTAGCAGGAATGCTAAGGCCACAAATTCTCTTTTGTGGCCGGCTGCAGTTTCTTGTTGATCACTTTGGCAGACAGAAGATTAAAACAATTAGGAGTGCAGACATAGGCACCACCGAGGCTTTAGCTTGGCCATAAGACTTTCTCAGCTGTAAGAGTAATTTCAGAAGAGCAGCCTAAGGGAAATAATTTTTGCTTAATAAGTTACAACATTGCATCAGTCACATCACACAACACACCATTTCACGAACTGTTAAACTTTGGCTGGATATAAATGGATTGTAACTGATAATCYATAAAAATTAATAGTTATTCTGAAGTTTTTAAAAAACATGACAGTACTAAAAAGCTGAGATTTTAAAGACAACATAATCATAAGAAGAACATATTAACAGACTAGCTATATATACAATTGGTTAAGCATAACCTATCATCAGAAGGTGTTCAGTATAACAGGAAGGAGGTAACCATACCCAGGAAAATGAAAAAATGGATTTGTAAGTTTGTAAGAAAGATGAGGAAGAGTATGATCTAACAAATGCTTGAAAACTACGACTTCGGCTCCTGGATGCTGTTGATCTGTTYGTGACATAGCTTGTAGTATAATGGCCAGAACCATCTTACCACAGGGCTGCATGTTCACAGCAAAAATCTGTAGTTTATGCTGTTTTATGCTTTTTTTTTTTTGCTATTTAGTGTATTTGATTACCATATTCCATTGAAGTTAAATAGGAGCTTTATGAATGTCAAACCCTTTGCATTTTCATGAGTTCTGTCACTCTGTGCTCTACAGGAGGGGCGTAACCATTTCCTCATTGACACATGGGATCAAAATGGAAGTGAAACAACATATGACCTAATCAATACTAGTAAGTGAATATCACTGAGTTATTGATCTCTCTCCTTAAGGGATTTTTTACTGCAGCTTGTTATCATAACAAGGGGTCAGCAAAGCTGAACCGGTCTAGAGAGAAAATAAATGCACTCAGTAAAAATGAGTCTTTTCAAATGTAAATTCAGAAGACACTAGACTAGAGGGTTATTTTTTTCTTTTGATTAAATGCAACTCTCTTTGTG
>PTEX01000052.1:1793860-1824918 GCA_003342815.1 Eudromia elegans | reverse complement strand
CCCCTAAATAGCACAAGGTGTTGCTGAAGAGTTGACCTGAACAAAGTTCCTGTGGGTTTTTGATCTCTGGATGATCAATGAATTGACTTTCAAAGTCTTCTCTTCCTCTCTTTGCCTTTCTTGCACAGAAAGGAGAAAGCTTAAGAGGAGCTAGGATTTCCTATTAACTGTTTTACCTGGTTGTTTTATTTGTGCATCAAATTTGGTTTAAAATTGAATAGTTTAAAACAGAAGCTTTCAACTGAAAGGATTTTTTTTTTCCTTATGCAACTTCTAGTCCCCTTAACTACTGTCTTAATGGCTGCTTTTGTATGGTGTTTATGGGTTTGAGATGCACAATGAAAGACTAGCTGCTAGTTCATTCTGGCAGTTTGCTAGAAGTTGGCTGGTATGGAGCACTCGCAGGTGTTTTAATAGAAAGCTTCAGGTGGACTGTCCTGAGGGGGTGCTTATTTTGTTCAAACTGATTTAACCTTTTCTTGTCACTTTAGAAACTCTTGGCTTGTTATCTTAAATGTAGGATGAAAAATATGTCTGTATCTTAGTATTTTTTTGATAAATACGAAATAGATTTTAAAGTACAGTAGGATTATCTGCAATTCATAGTATATCTTTGAAAATGGGAAAACTGATTTGAGAATTGTTATTCTAAACTTCAGTTTATAGTTTTGTTTATTAGCCTAATGGTTACAACCAAGGTAATAAATGTGTTTTCCATAAAGAATTAACTCTTCTGCTTGTCCTTGCCCCCTTTTGGGGCATATCAAGTGTGCGGTGTGTGGCCATACAATAAGAGCCACTTTTCAAGTGTTGGTGTGCCAAGATACAATTCCAGGGCAGATGGTGAATCTACAGTGTGCACGGAAGTGGCATTTTCCTTTTGCAGAGGAAGATAGACTTACAGAATTACCACACTCAGCCCCCCAAAAAATCTTTACAAATTTACCCATAACCTTAGGGATGAGGGCCTTGAGTCAGACTGTCAAAGAATATGAATAACTATCTAAATAAGCTGTGTAGAGTCTTTCTTTGGATGTACAAGCTTTCATCTTTCCAACAGAAAATCTGCTGACCTTCTCAGTACACTATCATATTAGAACTATGATACCAGCAGGTTAAACATTTGTGAAATAAGAATGCCAGTAGTAACTGTTGAAAAAGGCTTTTTTTCCCCCTTCTTTTATTATAAGCCATGTGTCAGGGTTACAGAGGTTGCTTTTGTTTAAGAAGTCCGTGTGTATGTAGGATAAAGGAGCTCACCTGTGGGTTGAGAGGAGTGTGCCTGCTTGAGATTATGAAGTACCTTAATTCCTGTATTCTTCAGGCAGATAGGACAAAGCCTTTATTTTGGTTTACAGGAAATTATTTCCATGACAGATAAAGCTATGTATATGAAACTGCTTCAGGGATTTGATGCTTCCATTTTTCAGAGGTAATTCTGGGAGCTTTTTGATAGTTTCTTTAACATCTATTACTTTGTCCTCTGACTAATAGTTGGCCTCCAAATTCAGTACACCTAATTCAAGCTTCATAAAGAGAATATCTTAGAGCGTTTAACAGATGGAGGCCTTATGGTACATGATCAGTACAGCTGCCTGCTCTCCATGTGCTCAAGTTACCTGTTACTTTACACCTGTTACTTTAGCTGGTGTCTCTGCTTCCTTCCTTGGATGTTCAACTCCTTCATTCAGTGTTGTAGAGCTGAGGTGAACTGGGGCTGGAAAAGGGTCAAGGGGCAGTTCTAGGAGAATGTGTGAAGGATAAATGTGCTCCTCAGGCAGGCTCCTCTGCTGTTGTTGACACTCAGAGAAAGAGGCTTCCGGTGTCAATTCTTTGACATAATCTGTCTGTGTCATCTGTCAAGGATATAGATAATTTTCTTATATTTACTATTTATTTGCTTGATGATAAACTGACTTTACTTTTCTTCACTTTACCTCTCCATTCTCGCTTTTAAAATCTGAACAATACTGATCACATTTCTGCACAAACTTCTAAGAAAATAACGTGACAAGGGCACCAGAACTGAGACAACTTAAGTCATTTCCGTTCCGTGTATCAAGAGTTCAGTGTTTGAACATCAGATTTTAAGGAGTATATTCAGGCAGAGCTTCTCTCCTTKGTATGCTGCTCTGCAAAAGCAGTATTAAAACTATACCTTTTTTTTCCTGAGTCAGTTCATTGGAATCAACACATTAGGCTACATGTGTTTTTMAAGTGCTGTGCCTTTGCATAAGGTGAGTGGGGACTTTAAGACTTGCATTGTTCTTRCACTGTATCTTATGTTCTGTGTACTTATACTGTTGGTCATGAAAGAAAACTGAATAATACTTGTATTTGAAGTACTTAAGTKATAACTTCATTTTTTTGCAAGCTTTAATTCTATTTTGTACATTTTAAATTTATTTTACCGTTTTCTCTGACAAGTCTAAATATTTCTACAAGTACTAACTTGTAGTCCATATATACAGCATATTCACAAGTCTCATCCAGAGGAGATAATTAAGTAGTGATGATTCAGTACTTTTTTAAGAAAGTTATGGCTGGGTTTGGGGGAGGAAGGGAGGAATTTTAAACAAAAAAAGGAAGTTTGTTGAAAACCTGATGTGTTCTAACTGGAGCTAGTTAGAAGTACAAAAATTGATAACTGGAATTTGAAGTCTTTTTACTTAAAGATCTTGTGCTGTCTAGCTTATTTTACATCTTAAATGTTGCCAGCCTGGTGTTGCATGGTAATCAATTTTAATCGCTGGAAGAGCCCACAGTTTCTGTGTGTTGAGCTGTAATACAAAGAGCATAACTACTTTCTGTGTATCCTGAAAATCGACTTAGATTAATTGACATAGAGACTAGCTACTAAGCAAAGATAACTTATCCCTGCTTCAAAGTAGGGAGGACAAGTACAAAGAAGAACTGCTGGTCCTTCTTATGAGTGTGTGTGCTGGTGGGATATTWACTTGTTTCCTTCACTGTTTTCAGGTGTCTGTAACTAACTGGAGTAAATTAATCCTTGGTAGAGGCTAAATTAGTGAAGTTGTGTTCCCGTAACCAAACAACATGAAAACTCACAGCTGCTAGAATACTTCCTGCTGCCAGAGGGAAAGAACAGACATTTCAACTGATAATTTTTTCTTATTGCTTTTGGGTAAGTGAGTATTATAAATTATGGTACTAAAGCTGACTTACTAAAACTGCAGAAAGCTTGTGCTACATTTAGATTATTTTGAGGAAACAGAATGAGTGTGGTAAGAGATTAATTTACCTGGYGAATTGGAAAGGCTTGATAATTTTGAAATACAGATGTCTATTCTCACTGTAGTGTTTGCTAACAGTGATATTATTGATAACTAGTTAACTTTTAATAGCAAAATGACTATGTGATTAAGAGAGGATATCTGCTGTGCAGGCTACCCTCACAGTAGGCAAAATGAGCAGGAGACATACCTGATTTTTACTGGAAGACTGATGCACTCCATATCTTCATGTGCAGCAATACCAGGCATGTACGCTGCTGGTACAATACTCGTCTGTGCTATGTTAACCTGTTAGACTAGAGAAGTTAAAAATGCAGAACATGTTCTGTGAAGATAAAGAACAACTATACTTTACAACAATCTGTTCCTTTGTATCTATTTAAATGAATTTGAACACTTAAATGCCGTGGATTTGGAAGGAATTTGAATCTCCTTTTGTAGCTAATAAACTTACGTTGAGTAGATGTTCCCATGATTTCCTTCAACAGTATTTACTATGGTAATGACAGAATTCAAAAGAATAAAAATTTTGGACTTCAAATACAGCAGCATTTTGCTTAGAGTTAGTCACCAATGCCTTTTACTTCTTGATGATGATAAATTTTTGCATGTTGTTTGATACTTGCTTGTAATGGGGTAGATATTAGAGAAGAGTTGGATGATGTTCCTATGCAAACCCTTTTCCTATATATTCAATCTTAAGTAATCTGAACGGGGGAAAAATTAGAATTTTTAGTAAAACTTTATTCACAAATGATTACTGTTAATACTTATAAGAAGCTGTGTTCTGGAAACTTTCTAATGTTTCAAATTCAGTAGACAGAGGTGGCTGTGTTTGAATCTATCGACGTGGTAGAGAAATGCATGTGTTACTGCATTACTTAATTAGCAGTATTTATTCAATTGGCCTTTTATTCTGACGCAGACTGCCATGAACAGAAGCAGTTCTTTGTAGAGCATAGTGGAGGCTATTTTCCTCCACACAGGAATGTTTTCTACCATGTTTGTTACCACCTATTGTTAAGACTTAATTTAACAGCTTCCAAAATAACTGCTTTCCAAAGCTTCTGGAATAACCAGCAACAGTATGGCGTTTAAATKGGACTGACCCCTATCATCTCTTAAGGTCACCTCCTATAAGCTTCCACCAGATGCCTGGAGCAAGTTCATTTGTGTACAGAACTCTTACAAATATACTGTTTCTATAGGGCTTCAAATTTGACAGTATTGTAATAGTGACACTTTTAAACCTAAAGAACATATTCTAACACATATGTTTATTTTTAGCTTGTAGGCTAGTAGCTTGGAGGTTTCTGGAAGGACATAACCCGGATGGAGGTTAACATACCCCTACACTTTTAACATGAGTATCTGACATGCTATTAGGGAATCAAAGCCTGGACTGGTGTTTTGTTATTTTAAGGTGAAATGTTCTCATATCTCAAATACTTATGCTAAGGGGATCTTGCCTAGGAAGGCAGAAATTGTTATTTATTGCAATAGTAAGTGGTATGGTAGAACAACTGAAATAATTGAAAGACTTGTAAAAGTACTTAAGCATTATTTGTAAGATGACTTGAATTACTGCTGTTTTTGGCCTTTTATATATGTATATATACACATGTAAATGAAATACAGAATGTGTAGGATGAATTTCCATGTAATTTATGAAGAAACATAYGTAAAGAATGAATAGTGGTAGGATTTTAGTGTTCATTTTTTTCCTATACCYTCACAAAGTGTATTCCCAGTGCATATTCAAAGTATTTCTTACTGCTCCATCGATCACTGCCACGTAAAGTAGCATAGTATTATGTTTTTTAACTCTGAATTAACAGCAAAACTGTATGAACAGTAGCGTGCCTTGCCTGGACAGTAGTATGCTGCTCCCATACCTCTTTTCCCTATGTCCTTTCTCTGCCATCTAAATTACTGGTTCTTTTTTTGGTAAGAAAGTTGAAGTAACCATATTCCACAGTGTTAAAGTAAGAGTCTGAACTACAATGTTTAGCTCTCAGTTATAGGAGTGGCGTGGATATGAGCAGGGGCAGTCCACTAGAGTGACCATACCATAGAGCAGTAAACTTTTTATGCTTTTGAAAAAAAAAATTTTTTTCAATAACGGACTGAGATTGCAGCAGTGTGGTTCATATTGGTATCTTGTAGTGAACTCAGAAAAAAATATTGCTACTTTATCTTTCTTCACTTGAAACTTTTTATTGTTGAAGTCTTCATAGTTTGGACTTTAATATTAAAACACTCCTCTTTACTCAGAGATGATCACACTAGGTGCTGAAGTAAAGAGGAAGATGTGAAGGAAATTTTCTTGAGGAAAATATGTCAATTATCTGTGAGCTTTTGAACATAATTTTAGAAGACAGGAAATAAAATCCTACTCTCTGAACTTAAAGAAAAACAGGTTGATAATAGCAATTATTCTAATTGTTTTTTTCTATTTTTTGGGGACTTGGCACCCCACTCTTGACAAAGCTGTGCCAAGTGTGTAGTGACTGGATAGTTTAAGTGACAGATGCTTGTGCTACAACAGCCCCTCCAACTATAATGGACCTCAGTTATAGTCTAGAAAGAGCAAAATAATCATTAAACCTTGTTTTCTACAGTACTTTGGTAAATGCTCTTGACTAGGGTAAACTTTTAACTGCCATCCAACTCTGTATAGGGAGGGAAAAGCTGAATTCCAGGGCCCCTGACTCTAACATACCCCTGTATAGTTTGCAGCAGGGCTGCACAGTGGCAATGCCTCGTTTCTCACTGTTGTTCAGATACTCTCAAAATTTTGCTCTCTGCAGCTCTTAGCTGAAAAATATTTGAAATTTGTAGGGTGCTAGACACCTTGTTCTGCAATTTAATGAGAGTTGAAAGCTAGGCTTGAACTCTAGCATTGTATTGTGCTTCATGCTTGAAGTTATGCCAGAACAACCCCCTTATTTTTCTTAAAATCTTTCTTGGCAAGAGTATTTGAAGCAAGCAAACCGTATTGTACAGAAGCCTCTCTATTTCCAGTGGAACCATGTCCTCATGTTAAATTAGAGGAGTTAGTTTTCCATTTAGTGCTTTTCCCTTCTATTTACTTTCCCTTTCTGCTTACTGTTACCAAAATCATTGTCTCAGCAAATCATATGCCACTCATGCACACAGAAAATTCCAAGTACCAGCATACTCTCCACTAAAATTAAAGCGGAAAACATGCTATTTATGAAGGTAAATGTATTAAATTTTCTTTGTTTTTTTTATTGTGTGGTGTTCCCAAAAGCTAAAATGCTATTATGCGACTGATTTGTCATACCTAAGGTTAGCCAGAAATATGTGGGTTGATGTATTTCAGAACTACAGAAGAAAACTAGATTTATTACACTTGGGTGCAGCATGCCTTATGTAACTTGTTTTGAGGGTTTTGATGCTCTTCCTTTACTCTTGTTTTCCAAATGCTGGTTTGAGCAAATATATTAATTTCACAAATCTCACTTTTTTTTTTTTAACCTGGAAAAGAGCTGTGAGTTATACTTTTGTCTTCGAGGAGCTTGTGCATAGTACCAATTTCCACTGTCAAAAAAACCTTGTTAGCCATTTGCTGACTTAATGCACAGACCTTCACAGACACAAAAGTACAGCCCTTCTCTGAACAGTGAAACTTCTGGAGATTGTCTGCCTTCAAGACCTGATAGTAAAAGCTCAAATTGTTCAATAATGCATCACTTGGGATTCATTTGTAATATTAGTCCCATGCTGGTACTGGTATTGTGAGGGGAAAAAGTTTGGAAATTGTCTCATGCTATGCCAGTTACGTAGGCTTCTTGAGACCTATTATCTTTTGATGGAGATAGCTTAGTTAAACTGATTAAGAACTTGTGAAAATGATTATCTTAAACAGGACTACACTTTAGGCAAGGGAAAGCCTGTCAGATTTTGATCTTTTCTCTGCTCCTTTGGCAACTGTCTATTTCTGGGATTGATTAAAATATATAGAACTTACTATTCTATGACTCTAAAGTTTTATGAAAGTTTGAGCTTATTATTTCTGTGGTAATTTTATCTTACACTCGGTATGTTCAAGAGTTTCTGAAAGATTACCAAATGATCTTTAGAATGATTTTTTTAATGGTGACAGTTGTCCCTGAACATCTGAGAATTACACTATTATAAAGTGAAGAAGTGAGTTTAGTTATTTTTATTCTTTTATGTAGAGCATGAAACAGCAGTGAAGAAATGGTGAAGAAAAAGTGGCAGCAGGATGGAGAAAAAGAGAATGGCTGAGAATAGAGGAGATTGTGTTAATTAAAATCTGTGAGAGCCTCATTTCTTTGACATTTTAAATTGTGATGAAATGCAGTGTAATTTAATTTTGAAGGCATTCAAGTCTGTTCTTGAGTATTGACCAATTATCTCTTACTCCGTGTGAGAAATTAAATAGCAATGTATCTTACTGGTGAGTTTAGCATAGCTCCTGCTTTTCAGAAATATTTTCAATTAGTAATCAAGCCAGCATCAATACTTCAGAAGGAATAGAATAAAACTGTAATGACTGGGGTAGGTTAATGGAAATGTTTTTAAACCTTACACCAAGGGTAATAAACTTATATGACCTCCTGCAGTGCATGAGTAAGATGTTCTACAGTCTCTAATGAAATATACATTCTCTTTTAACCTAAATTGAATTTTTAGAGCTAGTTGGTATTTGAATAGATATGTGCAGTTATTCTGAAACTGTAGTGGTGTTGGAATGGTTTTGAGCTATCATTCACTGACAAGGAAACTTGTGCTAATTCTTTTGAGTAGTAACTCAGATGCTGTGTCCTAACAGAAAATTCTGTAATGACCCTTCTGCTAGCATGTTGTAGGAGTTTGACCAGTTAGTGCATGATGTCTGGGCTTGGTTTGTTGCCCAACACTTCTCACCTAAACTGTTCTAATAACATGTATTTATGTGTTCTTTCATCCTGGAGTTTTATGGTGTGTTTGTGTCAGGTGGCTGGCAGTGGCAAAGATGTCCTTTGTGAGGAAAGGGGAGCCTGTTGGTGGGAACATGCTCAGGTCACCAACTGTCATTTGCTCTGTAATATAGACTTGTCATAGTTTAAGGTGCAACCTTCTCTTTCTGTTGGAAGACTCTTGCTATGCTGACCTTGTTTCTGTGTCCTGGGAAAGTCATGCTGTCTTCAGGCACAGATGAAAATATTTGCACTAAGTGTATGCAATCGTGTGTATGCACGATACATGCACACTATTACAAAATATGAGGAGTAGATTCAGATTAAGAAAAGATGAGGAATGGGCAGAAGATGTCAAATTGGTATAAAGATGGGGTCATAATAGGAAATTTCAGAAAATTCTGCTATTGCATATCTGATTTGCCTCTTTATAATTGAGTTTTGTGATTCTGATACCCACTTGTGTGAGTATGTCTTATGTGCTTTCAGTATTCATCCACTGGAATTAGTAAATGCACTGGGAAACTGTCCTTTTCTAGAGGAGGCATAAAAACTTAAACAATTTTTCAGGGTGCTACTACTTTTGAGTGTGACCTGTACTTTCATAACACCTACTTGTTTGCATTATTTGTGTGCCAGATGACTGTCTGCTTCTATGAGTTTCGTTTCAAGAATAAATTATGAATTTGCCAGATCCGTACCTCTTACATGCTCAGCTTTTTTGTCCCGTTTTACACAAGAAAATTGTATATTTTTCCTATTAAAATTTCATATTACTGAAGTGTTAGTCTAACTACTATATTATGGTTGTTACCTCTTTCTTGTAGACTTATATATTACCTGCAATGTCTACTTTATTCACATGAAGTTATTTTGCAGCTAAAATTCTTCTCAATAAATGGTTAATTTGTGGGTTTTTTTATGAAGATCTTTTTAAAATCTGCTATCTCACCTCAAACATTTTTGATTTCTATCATGCATTGACTCAAGGCATTTCATATTTGCCTGAAACTAATAAGCTCATTTGAGTTAAATATAGAATATTTTGTGTACTACCGGAAATGCCAGGAAATTACTTACTATTTTGAAAATATTCTTTTTAATGGCTGATTCTAAATCTATAAAAAAGGGAAAAAAATTAAGCCATAAAAAAAGCTGTGTAGCATTTTGCTATGAAAGTAATTCTAGAAGCTTTCAACATGGATCACTTTAGTATATGGAAGAGCTTGAGCTGCTGCAAAATATGTGTAGCTCCATGAAGCTACTGTGCTTGCAAAACATGATCAATTTTCCTTCTGCTTGGAAGAAAAACAGATCCAATGCATACATTTCTCCTAAGTTGTGTTATTTTACAAGATTTTGTAGTAAAAGTCTTCCTGAAAGTGTTTATAGAAATATCTGTACTGCAACAGCTCTGTAAGAACTGAAGCACTTTAATGTAGTTTTCTTTTGATAGAAACAATGTTTGTATATAGTTTTCGAAAGGAATATCTGTACTGTTAACTCCATCAGACATCTAATATGTTCTAATCTTTTTTTTGTGAGATGAATGTCAAAATGAAATAGAAGAGGACCCTGGACAGATCCTTTAATCTATTCTGGTCATTAAGATTCATTCCTGCCTTGGAATAGAATTGAGGAGAGAGGACCCAAATGACTGCAATATATTGCTTAGGACTTAGGATTTCTAGGTGCAGTTACATCTTCTGTTGCTTCAGTACGAACAGACTAACAGACTTTATATAAATGAGAGAGAGAAAATGGGAGTATCTGTTGAGAGTTTCTGTACAAAGGTGCTCATCACATGTGAGGAGGTGGCTTTTATCAAAGATGTAATTTATATAGACATGAAGCTATTCTGAAGAAACTTATAATTGGTTGGTGTTGTATATTGATGTGAATTAGTGTAGGATAAACATCATAGGAAAATAAATCTGTAGGCACTCTGGTCGGTTGGAGAACAAGTGTATTTGGACTTTGGAAAGTGTGTGCACCAGGGACAGGGAAGGGATGACTGACAAAGTTAATGCAAGGCAGAGAAGACATAGGCCTTGGTTACCATGTGCATGATTTAGATTTAGAGCAGGGTGCATGTGGCCCTTTGCTTGGTGCAGCAGGGTGGCTCTCTCACCCCAAAGTGTCATTGTCCTTTCCTGCAGTCTCACCTTGCAGGAAGCCTTAGTTTGTAACTTGACTTGCAGTTTTGCTCAGTATTGTTTTGATGCTACTGGTATATCTCATAGATTTAAAATTGATAAGAGAATTTGCTCAAAAGATGCTTTGCTACACATCTATGAGGCACGGTTGCAACTGTTGTACAGCAATCAGCCACCTTGTAGTCACTGGATATGTCCATCTGGACTGTCAGCACTCTGACTTACTGATATTCACTGCTTCAGAAAAGTTGATATTTACCTTGTGTTTATGGTCCTGGCACTCTTTCCCCATAGCTGTCCATTTACGATTTGTTGTTGCTTCCACAAAGTGTAGGTAGTGTAGTCTTTGTCTAATTCTCCTGCACTTCTGTGCCTGAAGCAGTACAGGAATGTGTACCTCAACATTTTTCTGCTGGTGTTTTTATGATTCCCTGTGCCTAGGATCTTTAGTTTCCTGCTTAAGAGGTTCCCAAAGTATCTATCTAACCACATTCTGTACTTAATGTTTTATAAAGAAATATTCCCACTTTGGGAGACGGAGCACAGCACTGACAGCTTTTCCTTTAGGCTTTCAAGTCATTTAGACAGACTGTGGGGTTGTCTTAAATAGGATTGGTGCACTCATGGTGCTAGACTTCAGATATGTGTTTGCTTCATTACTGTATTCTTGAACTTCTTTCTCTACCGCTTTGTCTTCCTGTAATTGGAGGTTATTACTGAAACTGTAGTGTAGTCACAATTTTTAACGTATTTTTGTAGGTAGATGGAGCTATTACATTTTGTGTATTTAGAGTCTGAGTCAATTTCTGCCATAAAATCTTTTTCTATACTATTGTTCATTTGATTGGTTTGTATTTTTTTATGTTCTACCCTTATTTGAACAAAGAATTTATAACATTGTCCCTAACTAAATGAGAAAAGATCTAATTCAGCACCGATTTAATTGAAGTTCAGATTTGAGTTTCAAACTTTTGTGAATCTTGTCCTTTTTTCCTTGAAGTTTTGCCTAAGGCACAGAGTAGCGATTTCTTTCTTCCCGGTTTCAATTCTACTAGGTGAAATAGATAAAATGAGTTTATGTTCAGCCTAAGACATTTCAGGACAGAAATGTCTTGGTAAAGACTGGAATTTTAGATGCTTAAATGAACCTTAAAACATTTTTCTCTGGCTGAAGATATTCTAGTGCTTGTACTGTAGTTGCTTATAAATTCATCTGTGTTCTTTTATCTGAGCTACTTCAATTTTATTTGTATTTTTCTGTTTTGCTTTTATAAGTTGAATAATTCAGTTTTCTAAAGCATTATTGTGCTCTTTTATCTCTTTGTGAATTGTTAGGTGATACTCTATGTAGCGAAAGTATTATAAAATTCATTTTGTTTACTTTGTATTATACTGTAGTTCCTTAGACCGTGTAAATCTTATCCTAGTCAGGTCAATCCTTCCTTCCTTTGTGGATGTGTCTGGCGTGGGAGACATTGCTCTTTTCTGGCAATTGTGAGCTGTGATGGCTAAGTTAGGGATAGTAGTGGAGGTGGCAGCAGCTCAGAGCAAGTTGTATATAAATAGAAATGAAATAATTCCCAGACAGTGAACAGACCAGAAGAGCCCAGTTGTTCTAAACTTCCGTCTTGGAAAGAGACTTGGAAGAAATTGCCACTGGAACTTTCCTGTTTGTAGGCAGGATGTTTATTTACAAGTAAAAACTCTCCTGTTCAAAAAGTTTGTTTTATTAGTTTTACAGAATGGAAAAGGAAAGGCCAAATCTTACTTCACTTTTCCTTTTTTAGGCTTCCTCATTTTCAGTGGAGTTAGATAGCTGCAACTAAAAGATGTAAGGTGCCTTAAAGCTGCTTTAGCATTGTGAAGAATTTCACAAGTTTGGGAATAAAAGATGCCCAATGTGATTCCTGTGCTGAGCTTAAGGTTTTAAAAGTGTTAAAAGTGGAGTTTTTTGGTAGTGCTTGGCAACTGATCAATTTCCTGTGGAATCAATGAAACACACTCATGTGATGAGTTAAATACTTAAAAATATTGTGGTTTCAAACCCACATGTAAGAGTACTTAAAATGTTGAAGTTCATTAATGTTTACATGGTGTGGGGCTGACTGTGTCTGGAAGCAAACCAGGAAAATTTCTGGGCAGACAGCAGAAAGGTGCTAGTTGCAGACTTCTGCGATATAGGACTCCATCAGCATTTGCAAGCCCTAGCTAGGCTCCTAGGTTCTGAGCAGGTGTCCAAAGGAAACCTTTTTTTTTTTCTACAGGCTTGAAGGGTTCCTACATATAAAAAAAGCAAGTCTCTGAAGTCTGGCAATGTGGAACAATCTTCAGATATCCCTCTTCCTGTAGGAAAAAGAAGGGAAAACTTTAGTTTCACATTCAGAGATTTGGAGCCAGTGGAGCACATAGAATAGATATCACTTAAAGGAAAGTTGTCACAGATGGAAGGAAAAGTGGTTTGTGGCAGTATTGACGTGGTCAGAAGAGCTAGCTGCTGACAAGTATCTACTTTATGTACTTCGTTTAACTGCTAATGTAGAAATGCAACTTCACAAAAATTTTGAAAAGCCTAATACTGTTCAGCTGTCTTCCCGTATGTAGATTGTTAGAAGGGAGACTGCTGTGGTCTCCCTTCTAATAAAAAAAAACCCAAAAACCTTCTAAAAAAACCCCCAAACCTTCAAAGGAAACCAATATCTATAATTTTGCAGTAGTATTRTTTTCCAACTATGTCTTGATTATTAGAATATATCATATGAAGTAGTGGCAAAATCACTTTAATGTTTTTAACATTCTAGCAATTTTTCATATTAAAATACAGCTGTAGATTCTAATATAGTAAGTATCAGAGCCAAATAAAAATAGAGAAAACTAAACTCTACTCCCAAGCAGTTAATATAACACTTGTGCTAACACATGCTGTATTTTTCAAGGGATGTAAAGGATAGATTCTTGAAGCTACAATGTTTTTGAATAATGTTGCCCAGACACAAGTGTTCTCTAACCTGACTCTAGAACACATCTCAAATTTTATTTCCTTCAAGGTAAGGCTTATCTAGTAATATATCTTTTGGAAAGAAACACCAAAATGGATTGAAAGAAGTCCTTCCACAGTTAATAGTTACATTTAGAAAATAGCTAAAGTTTGATAGCTATCAAAGAAGGTTGAATTACTWGGGATATGTGAGGGTAGACTATTGCCATAGGTCATCCATATTGGAAAGTTAATGAGCTTCTAAAATACACTAAAATGTGGCAAGAGTAACACTTCCCTGAAGGCAGTCCTCCTTGATGGAGGGAACCTTCCCCTACAACTCGGATCTTGGAAGTCTAGCACATGRATGACTTGTGGCAATGAAGGCAATTTATTTTATATACGAAAACACACAAAAAAAACCTGCCAGAGCCTAGGATGAGTTGGGGAGGAGTTTTATCAAAGAGCAAGCCAGTRTTCTCATGTAATCGCCATTTATGTGCCTTCTAAGCCAGTCTTGACGTAGCTATCCTGCCTCAAATTCCAATCCATCAGAAATAAGCAAGAAAACCAGCTGGATTAGAAAGAAGTAAAAAAAAAAAAAAAAGTCCACTTTAGCAATTCATTGTGTGAAAAGGTTATAAATACAGTCTCATTTTACTGTTACAGCTACAATGATGTTTTTAAGAGATTCAGTTTATAATGTTCCACCTGGAGGTTAGCAAAAAGGATTTCATTCAAAAAAGCTCATCACTTACTATTAGAATGCAAAATAATCAGGTACTTCTACTGTTTTATACTACTACACTGTAGAAGCTACAGTGAAAAGCTCAGCCACTTAATCCAGTGCTGTACATCTGCAGATTGCTTTTTTACCTAATGCATTAAAGTTTTGCTTCCAAATGATTTCTGTTAGGCTGCTATTAATGAATCAAGAATGATCTTTTGAAGTGAACAGCATGTACACAATGCTTTAATTGAACGAGRGAATTAAGGAAGGTTAATTAAGGTAAGCCCGCTACTTTGAAGATGTTTAGATTTAAATGTTCCATTTCTAAGGAATCGCTCTTTTTTTGTTCTGAAAACAAAACAGACAATATATTTTAAGGCTTTTCTTTTATCTTGTGTATGTCTTCTCAAAAATAAAGCTAGTTGAGGGGTAAGTAATGCTTATTATGCACAGCCTCCTGGTCTTGGCTGTATGAGCACAGTCTTTGCAGGTCCTTGCTCTAGCAGCCTTCAACAACAGAACTGCTATGTGTGCAGGATGTGGGCTGCTGCTGTGGCTGCAGAASAGAGGTGGCTCTGTGCCCGTTTCTACAGCTAAAGTAGAATCCTATTCCTAGTGTCTGCTGCTAGGGATGTCTGGGCCATTTCTGAGGCACTTGTGTCTGGAGGTAAATCCCAGGTGTTGGAGAAGTTCTGAACACACTTGCCTATATTAGAGGAAGAGCCTGAACTCCCATCATCCACTGTGGCAAAAAGGGAAAACGGTGCTACAGCTTGCCTGGAAAAATGATGTTGTGTGGCACCTTAACTATATTTGGGGGGTTTTTCACTACTTATTTAAGAAATAGTGTGTCAGAGCAGCACTCATATTCCATACTTATTTTCAAGGTAGAATGTTATACACATTTAGTAAATCCACATTAATAATAGAAGAAAAAACACTGATGCACAAACTGGGAGTTAGAACCACTATCTGGTATTTTGTAAGGGTTAGTATTCCTCATTGAAATTTAATGCTTCTCCCAGTTTTGACTGGGTACTTGTGACACCTGGAAACTTGAAAAAGAAATGAGAATAGAAACTGACAGCATGAGGAAAGCTAGTCCAGTGGAGCTTGTTTRCTGCAAGAAGTATTTTAAAAATAGTAAAAGCAGAGTAATAAAAATACACTCAGACTTCATATGAGTAGAAGCCTCTTAATGTTTATCACATGGGGGAATGTTGTGCACCAACTTGAAAAAGGTGGAAGAAACCCTGGTTGGGGCCAAGAGRAGGCAGTCCTCTTTTCTAGACTTGTGCAGTTTGCTTCAGCACCTAACTGATAGCAATAGCCTGTCTTGGGAAGAATGTAGGAGGGAGTGTGTGTGTGGGAGACTTTCACAACCCTCTTRGTTTCTGTATGCAACTCCTGATTACATGGCATGGTGATTATGTTTGAAAACAACTCTTACTTCAATTATTCATTATTCACAGAAAATTAGAGGGAGGGAAAAAAGTGTTTATTATTTTTGCTTTGTGATATGTGATGGTAGTTTATCATCATCAATTTTAWTTTTTTCTTAAAATTTCAGAGGAATTAAGAGTTCTTTCTGCCAGCAAGCAGTCTTATTTAGTAATAAGATCACCAATTATTAGTGTTTTGTTTTAAAAAAAGGGGTTGATCCAGATGCTTACAGCTGACACTATATTGTGGCAAAGAATGATTCACTTGTTTTAGCTGTATAAGATTGATATATTTCATTTAATGTGAAATACTAAAAGCAGAAGAGCAGTTCTTTTTGTCTCTGGTGATTAATCCAAGGAGTCTTTGCTGTGATTCTTTTCTGTGTAGGCGCTAATTTTACCAGAGAAGAGAAAATCTCCTGTGTGGATACAAAGATCTTGGGTGCAAAATGAGAATATAGGTTAAGGTCAATGCTACGTAGAATTCAGGCAGTGAACAACAAATACAGAAGTGGCTAGCTGCAGTAGTATGTGTATACATATAGTAGTACCATATTGCATGAAAATAATTTTATCAATATCACTTTAGACTTTCACGCTTCACATGCCAACTTTAAAATAAGCTTTCGGACAGTGTTAGTGAAAACAGGACATTGAGAAGCTCGCTCACCATCAACACTGCCTCACAGTCTGCACAGCAGCCTTCTGAATAGGAGATGTCCCGGGCCTCTAGAAGGGGGCAGAACGTGAACTCTGGATTTGTCTTCAAACACAGKAGGCTTTTAACTACAGAGGTGTTAGGCCTGACTTTTCCTCTCAATGTTGATACATGCAAGAGAACCGAGCAAAAATTAAACTAATGAAATGACCACTGCATGTTTTGTTACTGTATTGGAAAATTTGCTGCAGGATGCATGTTAAGAGCAAGTTGGTCATTTTTGTTAAATATGCTGTGAAATTAAATCGGGGAAAAAAAGTATAGACTGTGGTCAGAGTGGATCCTGAAAGTTGCAAATTACAGGATGTCTGTGGAAGTAATGTGCGCTTCTCAAATGACAGGATTTAATAGCAGCTGTTAGACAACATCTRCTTTTATAGCAACACTTGGCATTCCATACAGTTAAGCCTTTATCAGACATATTAAAAATAGCTTTTCACTTTTACAGTATTCTTATAATGGTTTTTATTTTTCTTTCATTTCTCAATATGACCTTGGTTGTGAGCACTTTAGGGAAAGAATAATCTTTTTTTGTGTKTGTGTTTGTAACATTGTATGGCCTATTCACAGCCTGCGATCCTGGCTTATAGCAGTGGTTGAAATATAAATAATATTAAACACTGTATTGTGGTGTTTGGCCAAAATTACGTTTAATGGCTTACAGTTTTAGGGTGTGTGTGTGTGTCCTATGTTCATCTCTACCTCCTCAGAGGAAAAMAAGAGGTTCTGTTAAGCTTCTGTGTACTTTACAGTTAAGCTACTTGTACAATCAGAGATTTGGAGAAGTAGGATCTATGGTTGCTCTTTTTAGTCTCTGATAAGATGTCAATAAAATACTTTGTGASTACACAGGCACTACATCTTACTGCTTTTGTGTTGACTGGGGATATACTGGCTGAAGTGAAGGTATGTGAATCTAGTGGACTTTTCTTTGTGGCTTACTGTTACCACAAGTTGTCTGAGCTCTGGAAGGACACTTTTAGTGCCTTTTAAAAATTTTTWAATAAGTAAACCTTCAGAAAAAAGACACTTCATCTGCACTGAGGGTTCTTGAACCACTAGTCGTGCAATAGGAAAAGTGAACCCAGAGTTACCATCTCCTTAAAATATTTTCTTTGCTAATCTAATACTATCTGTTTTAGAAGAACCCATAAAGAAGGCTCCCGTCAACAGAAAGCTAGCACATACRCAGATGCAAAGACAGAGACACCTGCATATGAGACTAGACCCTTGCACAGAGAAGACTCTTCATGAAGGTAGACCTGGTTTGCTGTCTCTGGGAGAGGTGACTGGACAATGTTTTTGCGTGGTGACTTGTATAAAGACATTTGCATTAATACGGAAGGTAAAATTGGATGCTGAATTTTTTATATATACAGTGTTTACTCTGCTGTCATATCTGATAATGGAAGATTTTAAAGAGCAAATACAAAATATTAAGGAAGACAAGGAAGATTTTTTTTTTTCAAAAGTAAATTAATAGCCACGGATATTTGATCTTTCATCATTTGCTCTAATGCCTCCTTTAGGGAAAAACCTTTCTTCTTGTGTGATGTAAAAGCAAAAGTTTTCGGGCTGGCAGGTGGCTTAGGCAAGATTTCAAGAAAAGATGCTGTTGGGGAGGATGGAGATGTAAATGGTGGAATGTTATTAAACACGTCAATGGGAATTGCTTTTATGTTGTGCAAGGATAAAAATCCAAATGTAGAAAGAAAAGGTGGTGTRGAAGAGAAATTGAGTACAGTTGCGCAAGAGCATAACTAAGAAGCAAGCTGGTGGCTTCTAGATGAAAAAAGGAAATAGTTGGGACAGTCACTGTTTACAAAATAACATGTAAAGTCACTTTTAGCGTGTTCTAAAAGTCCTTTTTTTGTTAGGAAAAAAACTGAAAGGAATGGTAAGGAAATGAGTAAGTGTAAGACAATTAACAAGGGAGATAGGTGGTATGGAATAGGATGGAAGAAACTACAATGTGAAAAAAGCATATGAACACTGAGCAATCCTTGACAGCTGTAAGGAACAAAACRTTATAAAAGGAGAAGAGACAGAAAATGTCCTGTTATAATTTATTCAGTTTCTATTGGAAGTAGGCAAAGCCCATGAGTGTATGCAAAGTGTAAGTGGAAGTGGGGAGCAAAGATAATAAAAAGGTAGGTGGAACAGTAGAGTACCAAAAGAAAAAGGGGAAGAGCATCTTTGTGTACTGATTTTTTTTTTTCTTGGAGAGAAGGTCTTGGATCAAGGGAAGTTCGTGGCGTGAGTCGAAGGTTTGAACATAAATAGCAAACTCATACAAAATCCTCTGAGGTAGGCACAACAGTAATTCATGATAGAGTCATAGGTTGGTAATGGGGTGACATTGGGTTAATCAACCAAACTTCTTAGATGCTTGATGTAAAGATGAAAGGATTCTGAGTCTCATTATGTGATTGTTGCCATGACAGCAAATTGGAATGAAAACTCTCACGACGGGTATATGAATATTTAGAATATGCAAGTAAGAGCTCTGTCGTAAAGCCCTTATCTTACAAACAATATGAAGAAGACCACAATGATGAGCCTGTTTACAAACAACTAGCAAAATAACATAATGATCAAGGAAGAGATGAATAATGACTCAGCCATATGTGTTGAACAAGGTAGCAGAATTGGGTATAGAGCCTCTGGGATGCTTTTGTAATGCCCTGGTGTCTTAGGTGCATGTTGCATCTAGAATGGAGTAGGGCAGACAGGCTTCCAGATTCGATCCTTACCAATGGTAGGAATTGGTTGAGAATGTAAAAAGGAGATTGCCTTGGTGTGTGTGATCATAAAAGAACAGGACTCACTGTCATTTTGATTGAATAGAACAAAACAGCAACATTATAAAACAAATCCAAACCAAAATAATTTACAGGCTTCAAGGAAGCAGATTTCAGTAAACTTGGACAATTGATGTACTACTTTCAGGAATAAAGAGCCAAACTCTGTCATGTTTTAAAGAAATGATACTTAGTGCAAATGTAAATGATCATTATACATAAGAAACACAAAATGCTAGTAAGAGATCAGTCTGATAAATTAATAAGTGTTTACCTTTTCTCTGTCATCAGATATACGAAAGAATCAAATAGGATGAAAAGAWGATCACTTTATACTAGCAAGTGTAAAGGTAGAATGTTTTCTTTTTTGTTATTAATTCAAAACTGTGTAAGCAATAAAAAGGCAGCTGAGAGTGCTAGGTTGCTACCCAGCAGACAAGAAACACTACTGCTGACAATGAGAGGTGAATTTTTAGGGAAATCACTAGGAAGGCAGAGGTTTAGGAGACTATTCTCATTTGTTCACAGGCAATTCTCTAAGTTATTTAAAAAATATATAGTAAGACTGTAAAAAGGGAATCAAAATAGGACCACAGTTCAGTCTATTCCTTGAAAATAAAATGTTTATGAAGCTAGTCTACTTCAAACACTCAAAGCAAACAAGTCCTTTGAAGTGGTCTTTGCTTAAAGAAAGATGATAAAGTGATGTGAAAGGAAATATTTTGTTCCTTGCTTTTTTTTCTCCTCCCAGAACAAAACAATTTTCAGAGAAAAGAATTCCTAAATTTTTTTTGACTTTATTCTTGCAAGTAGTGTGTTGCAGTGGYTACATTTCCTGCAAAGTGCTTGTGATTTAATTTTTTCAGTTAGCTACCCTTATTATTTGCAAGATTATGTTGCACCTTATTGAAAATCTAGTCCAGGAAAAGAAATGTGACTTTTATGAACTGAGCTTATTGTCCATTCTTGATGTTAGAAATAGATGCATATTTGGACTCCCTTATGCCAGATCATGACATGATCAGTTTTGTAACTAAACCAATGCTAAGGCAAACATTTTTACACAACTGCTGATTTTGGTGGCCCAGTTCATGTACTCAGTAATTCCAAATGAGTGAGCAGTATAAAAATACAAGTTCTAGCGGTTGAAATCTGGACAAATCTCATTTTCACTAGTAAAAGTTTACTTCATTCAGATGTGCACTTTTATTAATTTAGGAATAGTTTGAAAATGGAAAACAGATCAACCTACTGTAGTGACTCAGACTGATAGGGAAAATGCTGGGCAACTGATACAGGGTTGTAAGACTTACTACTTAATAGCAATAAGTTTTGTTGCTAGCATTCCCACTGCGGGCAGCATGGTCTGAAAACTTTTTAGGGAGATGTAAAGGAGGTGGCCACAGTTTAATTTTACCAAGAACAATTTGGCCATAATAAATATAACAACTAACTAACTTTTGTAAATAGAGATAAAATAGCTTTCCTCTTAGGTTGTGCTTTAACTTTCTTAATTCAAATGGTAAATTTTAGCTCTAGCCTTTCAGTAATCACTGACTGAAATATTGCAGTAGGGGGCTGTTACAGGTATCAGACAATAAACAAGAAGACTGGGACTTACCTAAGTAACCTGACAGYTGATGCAGTGGATGAAGGCTGTAGTCTGTTGGGAGTTTTCCACTGGTCCTGCAAAGGAGGTATTTAAAGATTTTTGGACCACATTTATGATTGCCAATACATCAGTARTGTTTAATTTGGAATTAAGTTTTTAATAAAAACCTATTACACATGTAATGAGAAGGCAAGTGGATAAAAGATGAGGTGTGACTAATTATGCCGTCATGCTTTCTTGAGCAAGGCTATCTGTAGAATATGATAGGGAAGGATAGAAAAGAAGAGTTGTCCTGTTTTGTACTAGAGGTGTCTCTTGAATAAAATGACTTTAATGTTTTAAATGCAAGACATGGAGTCTTCAGTCAACTGGAGTTGTGAGGCAGAATTTTTTGCCTTTTTGTTTGTGATGAACACATCCAGACCCAAAAGGGAGTTAGAATACCTTTCAGAGGAAACCTGACTGAACCTGTATGCTTTTAGCAATGAGAAACTCGGAATGAGAACATTAGAAGGGTATTACAAACAAATCTCTCCTGATGATCCTGTCCATGCAAGTTAGTTTTTTTTTTTTTTTTCTTCAGACTGTTTTTCAGTCTGACCACTTACTGGTTTTCAGTAAACCATACTGAGTGCTCTCTTGTGTTCCCACGAAAAAGTTCTCTTCTTGTCATTTTGGGAGGCCTATCTGTCCCCTCTTCCTTCAGAGTCCTTAACTGCCATATTCCTTTCCTAAGACCTCACTCCGCTTCTGTGTTATAGAAGTGACTTGTGAGTGAGCTGGTTCATATTTTCTTGGGAGAGAAAAATTTTCCTTAACCGTGATGGTAGCAGCTAGGACAAGGCTGAGAGGCAGTTGAGACTTTGGTTGCCCAGCTGCAGTACCTGTAATCATAATGGACATTAATGGGAGCAAACAGTAGAGGCAAATTTCTGCATTACTCCACATGCCAATGGATTTTTGGCTTTGTTTATTGTTTGCAGATTTGGCATAGAGCTAAAGGTGGCAAGCACAATAGTGGGTGACCTTCCTTAGCATCATGCCTCGCTGGATTACTGGATGAAGCTGCTTTAGCTGCTCATGAGATTCTGTCCTTGTGGACAATCCATAGCCCTCGTTGAGCTTGATCTGTCCGCTGTTAGCAGCAAATACTGAGTAAGATGCAGGAGAACAGAGGTGCAGYAAAACAGCCATTGCAGGAAGACTTTGCCCAGCAGTCTGTGATTTGGAGACTTGAATACAGGCAGATTGGTTGATTGACTTGTTCATTTTCCCTACAGATTTAGGGGTGTTTGTGTTTAGTTGAACCCATCTGTTCTAACTCCTTCCCCTSTCTACAATGCTTAGCAAATACTTGTGCTGTTTGTCAAAGTGACCACATTAGATCCGTTTAAGAATATGTAATGCAATTTTTGGATTGCTAGGAAAATCAAAGAGGTGTCGTATGAAAATCAGTAGTTCTTGCCTGTGCCATCTTGTTTATGAGATAGAAGCAGAGAGAGAGAGAGAGAGAGAGAGATAATGGAGCAGGAGTAAGATAAATAGTTCAGAATTTTATTTGGATATTCTTTTACTACTGGCTGAATGCTGTTTGCTTTTAATCCTGTGTAAGGAAAATACCAGACCTTTGGCAGCTAGCAGACTTTTTCCCCACATCATTTTATTTAATTTTCCCACCATTTCTATTTTCTACTCAAATTTAGTGAAGATACTGGTGGTCTTAGGACTGATTTGTTTTCTCACATTAGCCATGTTTCCAATTTAAGCAAGTTTCCCTATGATTTTAACCTTTTTCTTTTTATTTATTCCCCCCTGCCTTGTGTATATATATTTGCTGTAATCTTCCTTAAAACATTCTCATGTGCACAGTGGGTGAATAAAATCTTATCCAGTACTATATGAAGTATGAAGATGCTCATAAACTTTTGGGCGTCTTCATAAAGAAATATTTTCCCTTTCCTTTATTCTTCCCTTTGTCTTTTATTGCAAATTCATTTTGGCCATTGCAGTTATTGAACARCCTTCCTTCAATAGCTATCCTTATCAAAAAAACGGTTTTGAAATTCTCTTGAATGTGTTTCCGTGTACTTTTCATTTCCTCCTGTATAAATTCCGGAGCTAGGTAAGTCTTCCTCTGTCTCTACTCTCCTTTCACTGATCCTCATCCCCCAAGAATTTCTGAGGTAGTTTCTCTTTCACAGTATTTGTTTGTAAATTGCCTAACACTTTTCCAGAGCCTCTTGATGCAGTGATTCTGTCAGCTGTCAGGATCTAGATACTAATGGAATACCCTTTACAGCATATAGAACATCTGTGGGACTCCATATTCTGTTCTGCCTGAGATCCCCATCTCTGCATTTGTCATGCTTAGATGTGTATAGTTTGTGAGCTGATAGCAAGGAATATGTTTGTTTCTTCTCCATACCTGGAACCACSTATAATGCAGTATGTCCATTCACTGAAAGTCAACATGAGAATAGAAATATAGACTTACTAGATTTTTTATTTCTGGTCAGATTTCCACTAAAGAGAAAATTCTACCCGCTAATATGTTTTTTTGTCCAGGAATACCAATCCAACACTGGGGCCAGCCTGTATTTTCAGTATTAGCCATGTAATAGAAAGATAATTTCTTTCSCAAGGACTTAATTGAGATGTTACTTGTACTGCTGTAAGTGATAACTTTTAAGAAATGTTTCACATTCTCATTCTGAGTTTTGCAATTTAGGTTGTGTAACTTGAATGCTGTCAATGGTATTATTTCTACTGTGTATGAGACTCCTGAAGAGGAGGGAGTCTGTTAGGTTTGCAACTAATGAGGACAGATTCAATCAAAGACTGTTTTATTGMTACGTGATATCATGCTCTTACTTCAAAACATGAACAGTAAAATCTTATGCTGTGCTTGTAGAAGGCACAATACAAAAATTACAGTCGTAAGGGGGCGAGATCTGTCTTGGCTCCTGCCTTCGTCCTGTTCCCTGAACTGATGCAGGACTGGAAGAGGCTTTAGGGTGAAATAAGTGGATTTGGGTCCTTCAACATATAATACTGCCTGTTATGGCATCCTTGCAAGATGTTATCCAAAGCCTACATACAKCTGTTTTGGGGGCCTTATATGCATGAATTCTCTCTACCCCCACCGGTGTCTTGACCAGTCACCACATGCTACTTTCTTTGATTGCAAGAGCATAACTGCATCTTTATGCTAGTCAAGCCCTTATGTCAAATGAGTTGGAGCCTGTGTAAAGCTTTGATTCAAAATTTAGCTCTTTGGGCTTGTTGACATCCCAAAAGATGTGTGCACTAGAAGAATGCAGCCTAATGAAATAAATGAGTACTCCATTTGAGTATTCCTGGACAAGCTGTTTTGAACAATCTGAGCTATCTGTGCTGCGTGATACCGTGGTAGCTGCAGGAGGATGTGGCTGATTTTAATGCTTTTTTCTCTGAGGTTTCTGGGGCTGAACTGTGAATTCAGGTGAATCATTCAGCTGATATGCCCACAAGATTCCTGCACTGCAGCTGGCTTGGAGCTACTCCCTTTTAATAGTGATAGAGGTGTTTGAGTTGGTCTGTTTAAGATCTGCCCATCCATACAGACATGCTTTGAGTGTCTTCTGTGAAGTGCAGTCTTGATTTTAGAGCTTACCTGTAGACTGTCTCTTCATGAGCAGTAAGACTTGTACAGTTGCAGTAATATACATAACCTAGTAATGGAAGGTGTGCAGGAGAAATGACAAAATGACTGCCCTGAGGAATGGAAGAATTTTGTTGGTTTAGAACAGCTTTCACTGAAMAACTGCACTATGTCATTTTTGTTTGTTTATTAGATTTTAACTTCATTTTATTTTACCTAGAAACTTGTAGTACCGTTCTCAAAATTTTCTCCATWAGCAGTTCTTCAAATTGCATCAGTAGAAAAGTGATTTATTTTTGATAATTATCATTTTCCATCAGATCTCTTTTCAACTTGTTTCTAATCTTCTATCTTTATCACTTGAAGACTACTTTTGGCATTGCTGCTTTTTGGTTCAAGGAATCTCATTGACTGTTCATTTCAGATTATTTTTCGCTGAATGTGTTTATCAAGTTTGACCAGAGCTTTCATAGAGTTATAAGCCCTTAGAGAGGGAAAGTGCTGACATAACCTTAAATTGTAGTATGGCAAATGTTATGGTATAATTACCTTTATCTATCATCAAACTCACTTTCAGAGGCCTGGCTGTGTGCTGTGGGCCTCGTGATGGAATGCTTCATTACACAGAGATATTTCATGGAAAAACTCTAAAACAAAGCATGATAAAGTACTTTTATAAAAGTAATCTCAGGGGTAGTGACAGAASGATGAGAAGAAGAGATGGTGGTGAGTGGCGGGAGGAAATATCAGGCAGCAGTAGAGGKAGATTTGTATGAAGAAAAGGATACAAATTTCAGTTACTTTGTTTTCACCTCAGTGTCTGTTGAATTGCTACTTGAYTTCCAGGTACCTTGAAAAGTCTACATTTGGTATGCCCTGTGAAATTTAAGCATATGGTATATGTATTTTTACTATGTACTGGAGTACTGGACAAAAATTTACAAGCTCTCAGACACCAGGCTAGCCACAGGGTAGAAAGCAGCAATCTGGTAGAGTCAGTGTACCATTGCACTTGAGCTAATGTACCTGGCAGAATAGCTCTATAGTTTTTGTTCAAGGCTATGTTGAAGCAGTTTTAGTGATTTCAGGACTAGTGCAGAGTCTGTATCATGTCTTCAGATCTATGCTCATTTGATTGCCGCCTTATCCAATTCATGTTTAGTGAAATGYGGGCTTGGTTTGTCAACGCCTGTCTTTAAAGGAAGCATTAAATTGGAAAAAAGTGAGAAAGATGAAATGTAGGGTAAGAGTATAATGGTACGTGTTTCCATAATGCCAAGACTTAAATACAGGAGAGAGRGAGGATACTAAAACAGTGTTTGTGTGTGGCAGCTGAGTGTCATCTCCATCTGCAATATGGTACAGACCAGAGACCATCAAGGGCATGTTACATTAGAGAAAAGGCCCTGTCAGGTGTGTAAAGCACGGGGATAAAAGGAGTCTTTCAGGACAACATTGACAACCTATTTGGGGGGGAGGGGGGGGAAAGATATTTTCTTGATTAACGCATTTGTATTTACTTTGTACCTGTCTTCAGTGTCTTTTGAGTGACTTTAAGGTTGTTGCCTGCTGTAATAGTTGGGACATAGTGTTTCCATTATTGAAATGCAACTAAACTTAATGTTGTGAAAGTACCCTGGGAGCATTTTATGTGGAGGTGCTGTGTAAATAAATGGAAAAGGGAAAGAAGGATTTGTGTAAAAGAAGATACTGGCATTTCACATGTAATTGACTACTGAGGTAAATCGAATTCCCAGACACAGCTAAAGGGAAAAGGTTTTCTTGTACCAAGATCTACTGTAGCTTATTATATTCTATAATTATCCTTTCTGCATTTTTATATTCCTGCTGAATGCTGCATGTTTTGSTGGCTAATAAAACTAACTCAATTGTAATACAGTTCAGTGTTCTGTTTAGGGTATGCTACAGTAGATACTCTTTTTAAAAACTGTGAACTAAACATGTTGGACTTGAATCTYTCTTGCTTTGCATATTGAGTAGTCATCTCAATACAGTGAATGTAAAATTTTGTAGTTGTGATGTATTAGTGTTTAGCTCCTTTTTCAGTGCAAATGAATAAAATTCAGTGCATTGAGAGTCAAGAAAATTTTTTCTAGGTTATTAATGTTACAAAATAGTGAATATATTAAATATGATTAAAGAATTACTTGAGATGAAAAGGTGTGGAGTTAAACAAATTCAACTACTTTGCAACAGAACTAGTGGAATCTTCTCARAAAAGATTATTCTTTTGGAAACTACAAGGACTTGTAGAGGTATGCATATAGGTTTCTGTGTTTGGTTAAATCCAAGAGTCTTTTAGGTTGGGGTCTTCAAAACTGTCTTTTGCTTTTATGTGTTGGTAATGGAAAGTGGGTTTGCATTTAAATGTCCTCTGTGCTTTTATAAACAGTTTGTTCATTAATAAGACAATACATTAATGAAGGAAAAATCCTTTATTTTACTAAAGTTAGACTTTAAAATGGTGGAAGCATTTTGAATTGCCTGTGAGTGTAGTGAATTTAGGCACTCTGGACTTTGTCCAGGAAGCAAGGGGAATGAAAGGATGATAGCTTGTAATTTGCAGATACTGTAGTGTGGTTGGTTTGAGAGATAAGAACCTTATCAAATTTCTGCAGTAATCAGATGATGGCTATGTGCTTAAAAACTGTAAATTATAATTCTATTAGCATAACCTTCAAACATCTATAGGAATTCTACAGGAATTTTGCTATCACTTCTCCAACAAATGAAAAAGCAAGTTTAGTAATTGAAAGACCTGAGTTTGGGGTTTTGTTGTAAACTGTTCTGGTTGTGTGAATACTAATAGAGCAGAATGTGTTTTTATTATGATTTTTATGTTGTGTTTTAATACTTGTTTATCTGAAAATGATCACTGACTGTTACTGACAGAGACAGATTTTTTTTTTTTTTCAGGGAAGATAGGAATAAGTGTGATTTTTAAAAAGACATTTGTTTTTTAGAGAATAAAGWAAAAGAAACCTGCTAGCTTTTTTTGTATAGAAATGAATGGATGCTGTCTTCTCAGCTAGTGCTGGATTTTCACATCCATTGGGAACATAACTTGCAGAGAAAGATCWTATTCCACTAATCATTTGATATTCGTGGTTATTTCACAGGCTGTTATAAACATAGTTCAGTGAAATCTGATGCTGYATCCAGTCATAAACTGATTGTAGCTCAACCTGATTGTTTTTTTTAATGAWGTAAAAAAAAATACTTAATTTTGCTCTTAAAGAAATGGGAACTACTTTATGAATGAAGAAATAATATTATCTGTACCTCTAGTGTTGAGGTGTTTGAGTACCATATAACTTGGAAGAAAAAAGAGTAATGTTTGAAGAATTGTGACTGCTGTCTGTTCACATGAAGCATGCTTTCATAGAAGTTGGCTGTGAGGTGGTGGATGATGCTTAGAGAGAGACTTGCAAGAGTCAGGATCGTGGGTGCTGTTGCTCTCTGAGACATTTTCAGAAATGAGTGTTTCAATCTCCTGAGAACTGTTTCTGTCAATCTAAATCAAGTATAGCAACAGCACAAAATAAGACAGGATTTCTGTTAGAGAGATATTGRGTTGAGTCAGTATGCTATGTGTCATATTTTAAATTGTTTGCTTTTAGTTTCTCTAAGGCAGTGTTTGTTGTATAGATGGTCTTCGGGCTGGATTTACTGGGAGAAGGCTTGGAAAGGTGAGTTTTATTCTCATGCAGTCATTGGTGTGCCAGTGTGTGGTCTTTTGAGATGGAATCTAATCATAGCTGCACAACCCCTCTATTGAAACCTCACTTGGGTCATCAGTGCTTGATTGCTCATAGGTTAATATCTACAAACTGTTTTAAAAACTGTTTTCAATGAGAGCATCACATGAGCACTGATTAGTCCATAGTTCATGCCTCTCCATTCCAGTGTGAAGTTAAGAAAATATTTTCCTTGGGATGCCAAGGGAGTGGCATTGGGAGTTTCTTGGGAGTGTGTAAGAATTCACAATTTMTTTTTCCTTTAGAGCTTTTGGAGTAGACAGTTGGGTTTAGTGGGATAGACACTGGTTTCATTTACATGTTTCTTAATAAGGTCTATGATCAGAGGCCAGAGCCGTGCTTAGTAGGACTTACAGTTTCCTTTCCAGCGGTGGAGAAGGGTCTTCCCTCAAATCTAAACTAAGTCATCAGAAATTATTTCTATTGACCTTGATTTACTTCAGTTTAGACATAGTGTTACAGGTGTACCTGCTCATCCAAGACTTGGAAATGAAAATGTATATTCTAAAAGCTTTATAAACTCCCYGTTTTTTCCCTCCAGGTAGTAAAGGGTATGTGTGATTGCCACCATTAATAGAACAATTTGTCTGCATGCAAACAATTAGTTGAAAATTGCACAGAATTTTCTGTGGCTTAACATACCAACTTAAAGCCTGAAACAATGGAAAACACTTTTGATGGATACTTTTTTCTATTTCATATGAATTTTAAAAAATGAGCTCAAATTGAATGTTAACTTGTTTTAAATAATGCTTCATAAWTGAGAAATGATACATGTGTACTTTTTTCAAGACTCTTTAGTTTCATAGTCCATATTTTACTTTTTAACATTATATTCCTTATTGAAAGGGGTCAGACTACACAAATTGCTTTTCTTTTAGCAGTTTGACAGCACCTGGTGACAAAGTCAGCAGGGAGAGCTAATTATTTTAATACACTAATTCTAGGTTTTGATATCTCAAGTATGTTTGTACTGTTTGCCTCTCCGAGACTTTTAAAAAAAAAAAAAATTGCCCGTCACTGTGTCTAAATAAYAGTTTTCCAGCATTACTTTCTTCTCGCTGTATGCTTACATGAAAACTGAATGTGGAGCTTGATAATTAGGAGATATATTCTGCTTATTGAATTAGTTTTTAGAAGCTCTAGTTTGCCCACTCTCTTCATTTTATTTTTTTGATGCAACTGAATGAAAAAATATCAAGCAACAAAAAAAGACTAAACAGGGTAACGAGCGGCTGTGGGCTTCATAACACATTAGGCTAAAGTTAGAGCGAGTATTTTGTATGCGTGCTTCACTGAGAAATTTCTTGTGCTTGGAGGACCTTGGCTGCTGGTTTAATTTTGGTATAGGCATTTAAGAAGTTTTCTAAAGCACAAATGTCAATAAGTAACTTGATTTTTCTTTTTGGTAATCCAGACAGAAAAATTGTTACTATTTTTCATAATAACTTCCCTGTGTTTAGAGAGTTGTCTTAAAGTGTTATGCATTTAAAATATATGTATGTCTTTTTAAATTGATTTGAGGAAAAAAACCCCACATTCCACTGAACTGTAAAGAGACTTACGGAAGTAATTGTGTTTATATAGAGTCTCCATCTGGAATTAAAGCAATAGTTTAATATCTTGCAGACCATCTGGAGTTTGGATTTAAGCAGAAGGCATTGCACCATAGATGACAATGTTTATTTACCTCCATAGTGTACATTTTTTTCCAAATGTTTTTCTGGTATCTTGGATTTGTTTGTTGTAGTGATAAGCAGATAAAACCCTGAAGTGACCGTTTGTTTGCCATTTTGGAGATACCATCCTCTTCTTCTATTCATTTTTCTCAGGAGAAGCTGGAAATCTAATTAATYTCATGAAGGCTTTCGGAAAAACTGACAGCTTCTTGAAGTCCTTTYTGTTGAAAGTTTGGTCAGCTGGTAAGCTTGTCTTATGCTTTTTTATTTTTTTAAAATGCAGAAAAATACCATATTTTGTTTGTGAAGCATCAAAATTAATCCCTTAGTGGTAAATATACTGCATATATTTCCATATGTACCTAAGACTACACAGAATATAACGCATAACCCCATTTCTTATCCATTTGAAAAGAGATAACAGTGTTGAGCAAATGCAGTCCCTACTTCTCAAACACTGTAATGTGGCTAGACTTTAATCAGTCTTTCTGATTTGGTGCATTACAGTGCAATGATGTTTGCCAAAGTGATTTAAAATCCTTCCTCTCAAATCTTAAGCCAAGTGATGAAATAAATGGTCAACTTACTAGGATTAATTTGCTGCTTCATTATATGTCTGCTAGGAAAAAAAATTACATAATTCTATTTATGAATAAAAGATCTGAGCTATGGGTTACTCAAAGTGATATGAAATGGCTTGAATTTGATTGAAAAAAGTAGTGCACAGTTGGTGAATATGGACTGTCAGGGAAGAACTTAAATACTAATGGACAACAGGTAATTATTTTCTACCCTTACGCCYTGTTACTATATTTCCTGATGTGTTGGAACTTAAATCTATCTGGCCACATTGTGTTATTTTGTTTTTGTAGCGAGTTTTGGGTGGTGTGAGACTTGCAACCTGACTATCAATGTTGATTTTCTCCGGCCCAGGTCTCCAAGTGTCTTACAAGAATTTGCTAGTGTTAAAAGAATTTACTAGTGTAGTAACTGAGGCACAGAAATTTAATGATATGACAGTGATTTCCTGACAGGGTATGGCAGAGATACAAGTACGACCTGTTCTAAAGATGTAATCCACYATTAAAGTTTTCTGAACAGGTTTGTTTGTTGTATATGGATCCACTTAAACTTGCACCCGAGCACATGAGTTACAGAACCTTCACATCTGTGTTTAGGTGTAACATTCCAGAAAAACTGTATATGCAAAAGCATGTAGACTTCGCAGGAAATATGTGTGTGGGGGGGAAAAGGCTAACTGTTTCTCATAATTACACTAGAAATCTTTGTGTTAAAAGCCATTTTCATTGTGCTTTCTGCACAG